>WIGM01000293.1:0-40899 GCA_014235935.1 Colletotrichum musicola | reverse complement strand
GTCAGGTACACCTTGGCGCCTTTCAGAGCAAGAAGCCTGGCTGTTTCACGGCCGATGTCGCTACTGTACGTTCAAGTCCGTAAGCCAAGGTTCGTGGGTGCGTGTATGTGTAGCTCGCTGAGCTAGCATACAGTGTGTCACACGTACTTGGCGCCCGTGACCACCGCGATCTTGCCGTGAAGAGACGGCATGTCTGTCTGGGGATTCCACTTTTTCGTCATAGTGTCGGGTTTGGGTTTAAGTTGTAAAGCTCGCGTTGCCTAGGGCTCGGTTCTGTGTTGGTCTCAAATGTTTCTAGCAATTGTGGCCGCCGTCATTGAATGCAACATGGACTCGGCCCCTGAGAGAACTTCCTCTTTAAGAACAACATCACATATTCTAATCACCGTGAGCTTTTGCCGAGCTCCCTCGGACTAGGCGAAGCTTAGCTCTGAACCTTGCGGAGATGGAGCGGAGGAACGGCGGACGTCTCACGGAGCAAAGTGGGGCCGGGATACCGGGCCATACTCTCTTTCCGTTGAGAGTCCGGCCGCTCGGTAGGCTATTGACACCGATGATGAAGACACTCAATCTTGCATCTAAATACCGGAAAACAGAGTCTCTCTAAGGAGGGTAGTGTCAGCCACGTATGGCATACTTATTTGATATTATTTCCACCGCGCATTGCTTCGCAAAGAACAGTAGCATTTACAATTGTTCATGGCTTTGCATTGGCGCTTCAGTCTTCATTTCCACCATTTAATCCCTCTATGAGCAAGTGTTGATCCCGAATGCCTGGTCATCCTAGTACATGCCAGACTGACAAGTTCCTTAAACGGATATTATCAGGAAGATATTAAAATAAATACATTCGAAGAGCAAATTCCTTTTCGTACGTCATCAATATGTGGCTTCATTCCCAGCACCACTACGTCGCCGCTTCGTTCCCTTTCATCCTGGCATCTCATATCGCCGCGTGTAACGAGGGTCTACATTGTCTCCGATCTCGTATCGCTGGATGAAGGGGGCGTGTCCATTGTCCAGTTCACTTGTCAGTGGTGTCTTGCGAGGGAGCTCGTCGGCCTGAAGCTCTGGTTTGAAATGTGTGTCTTGCACCATATCCGGGGGTGTCGATGACTTCGCCTTCGACTTCCTTCTCCTGCAGAACCATACGGCAGCGCCGACAATAAGAGCCCCGACTGCGGCTCCGCCAACCGCAATTCCAGCGATGACCCCTGGCGAGAGGGTTGGAGAGCTTTTACTTGGTTCTGTCGATGGGGCGTCACTGCCACCGCCCGCGCCACTGTCTCCGCCGCTATTCCCGCCGCTATTCGCGTCCTCGTTGCCATCGCCAGCCTCGACAGCGCAATATTCGGTGACGTCTTTGCCACTGGGGTCCAGGGCCACGATGTCCTCGTCCGCTGTGGGGTTCGCTGCCCAGAGCGAAAACTCGGAAGTCTCATAGTTCACCTGCAGGTAGGCGGCAGAGAGAAACTGGAAGCCGAACTGCGCCATGTACTCATTTCCGTCGTCCCCAAGTGGGTCAATAAGCAAATCGTGCTCTGTCGCATTGAGGAGCATCTCTCCTGACTGCTCGTGGAGGTACACGTGCGGCGTGATGAGTTGATCGCGGTCCAGGCGAATTTTCAGACCGGACGAGAGTGTGATCGTGAGGGCCCCTTCGTATCTGCGTCGAAAATTCTGTCAGCATGCTGTAGTGGACAGTTCAGCCGTTAACTGAAAACCACTTTGGTTGAGGGGACATACGGCTTTTGTTGTGGACCGTATAGCGAGGTCCAGTAGTAGTAACCGAGAGCCCGTTTTAGAGTCGAAATGGTGTTGTCCGAGGTTTTTCTCATCATGTTCGAGAAGAAAGGATTGAAGTGCATCCTCATCGCCAGTGGTCCTTCTGTCATGATGCAACTAGGGAAAGGTTCCGACCCCGACGTGAAAAGGCTGACGTCTGAACCGTTGTCGAAATTCAAGGTCAGGTCCGTAACCGTGACTATAAGCTGTGACTTGCAGTGGGCGTTGCCGATCGTCATAGGCTCGGTGTGTCGCTGTCCAGACGCCTTCGCTCGATCATAGCCGCCGAAAATAATATGGCCATCCGACTGAGACGGCATCCCAAAGCCGCGACCCCAAAAGAGACTCCAAGTTCTTGATGCGATTTTCCCTGAATTCTTCAAGGCGCTCAGTATGGTAGAATTCTTCGCCAGACCGAGGAACATCATCGTGGAACCTGAGACATCCGCATCGCTCAACACCATACCCATGGCGAAGTCATCCAGCGTAACGTTGGTACTGAGCTTTGTCGCATCGGTGATCGGTTTGATGCCTGGCCATCCGTCGTCGTCGATGAAAACATTGTCTGATGTCGGTTTACTCGTGTTGGACGCAGCTGAATCGTATGAACCTCCTCGAAGTGTAGTGCAGCTGGTCCTGGACCACTTGTTGGCGCCGTTAGGATCGCAAACCCCGTTGGTTGCGTACAACAAAGTGCCATTTTGGCCACTGAGTCAAACGTGCCGTTAGCAAGTGACCTCGGAGTCTGCACGTAGCAAAAGAGAGAAGTTGTATACTTGTGTGGGATGAGTGCGAATTTCTGCTCGGGGGTGCCCACGGTCAGTTCCACGCCTCTCGCCTCCTTGCCGTTCGACAGAGAAACGTTGCCAAGCCGGAGGGGAACAGGATATGGCGCACAGGCTCCCTGAACCAATGTCGCGAGATATGCTGGCAAAATCAACCATAAAGCCAGACGGCAGTGTGTAGTCGGTGATGAAGGCTCCATGGCCCCCATGAGAAGTCCTTGATCGATAGCGAGTGACGGACGGATCGCAGCCTGGCCTTGCCAGCAGAGGATCGAAGCAAACTCGTGATAGTAAACAAGAGGTTGAATGGCTTTACCGCCCGCGGAGGGTGGTACAGAGAACTGGCTCAGCTTTTGTTTGATCTCACACTGTTCCAACAGACGCTCTCCTCCTCCCATATCCACTTAAGGACCCTGGTCGAATGCAACGCTCTGCTACCAACAACAATTCAGAAATGACCTGTCATTCGCCCGTGCTGGGATGCTTCACATCTCCGCGCTAACAGCAGCTTAAGGCTTGATGGTCATTGGTATGTGCCGCATAATAAATGGGCCCATAGGATGAGACAAAATGTTGCGTGGTCGAGCTGGGCGCTTCCAACCCCCCGGGAATAATAAAAGAAGCCAGAGAACGCTCGAGCAGCGACTGCGAATCGCCATCACTTGAGATGAGAAACAAACTTCTCAATTCCAAGAATGACTGGAGTAGCTGGGAGCAGGTGAGCTCGAACTTGGAAACGTATTTGACAAAAAGACCAATCCTTTTGGAACAAGGCGACTGTCAGGTGGTCTGCATGTTGCAACAGACTCTCCCCTGTCAGCGGCTGGGGCATGGGGCCGCCCTCAAGCGAGGAGCAGGCAAATCGTGCGCATTCTCAGCTAAAAGCTGGTACAGCGCGCAGAAAGAGCGCATCCTTCTCCGCTGCTGGCCAAGTCCGTATGCTGTTGGTAATTTACTATGCAGCCAAGACTCAGCTCGGCCCATAACAGTCCCTCCTTCTCCCGTGTTTCAAGAAGTAGACGAATTTATCAGCCATTCCCTGCTTTCTAACCGCTGAACTAACCTTGGATCTCCCAACCCTGGTATTAACCGAAAACCCGCGGAGTCGACGTCTCGTGGGGTCCGCTTCTGCCTCCTTACGATGCGCTGGCGTATCTTGACGAAAGGCAAGCTGGCAGGGGCAGCAGCCGCGCTGGCTGTGATCCTTCTCTATCTTGTCCTGCTTTCGGCGCAATCCGAATCCACCGGGGACGTCGGGGGTCGGGGGCCGCGAAGTAGGTAATCGGCGGTTGAGAAATGACAACCTGAACGAGGCCTCTACTTCTCTACCGGGGCTCTCGGCGCTCGGCAAGTCGGACCTACCAGAGTCGGAGCTCTGTCTTCTGTGCCAATCAACTTGGCCCCTGATACCTTGAGGAACTTGGCAGCCAGAGCATCCAGTACTGCTAGGAAGGATCAAGCGCGAACTTGGCATTTTCTCACAGCCACACGCAGTCCAACGATGATTGCGGCTCATTCTGCATCGGCTAGGGCGCCCTGCTCGAGCTTGAACCCGGCAAGTTCAGGCTCGGCTATGCTGTGCGACAATTGAACTCACTGACAACGAGCGGTCGCATGGTAATATCCCTTTCGGCGTTCTAGGTTTTCCGGGATTATGTAGGGAGTAACTGTTGAATCCGGGGTATCGCCATCCTCGGGAAGCAAGGCATCAAGCCCCTCGCAATGGCCTCCCGTCCACGATCCTCTTCAGAAGGGAGGATCACTCCAACACCCGGAATTCCCTTATAGAGATATGATCGACGATGACGTCCCCCGAAGTCTTGCGGCTCAGCCATAACGACAATCCTACCAAAGCTTTCTTCGCCAACCTAGAGACATTCCACAGACCCAGGATGTCTTCTTGCACAGCCAGCGTGGAAGAAGGACCGTCATACCCGGTATGGGGAATTTTTCAGGACGTGAGCCAGTCCGCCTCAGTCAGGTCTTGGAAGACCCAGAGCAAGCTCAGACCTTTGAGACTCCTCAAGACATCGTCATTCCGCTTCCCGGGGGAAGCAATCCTCTATGGCAGAACGATTGGGAGAACAGGGACTGCAAGGACGCTCCGCTACTGCGAGTCTTTACACGACGAGTGATGCAGAAGTTCGGCGTCGAATTCAAGACGGGACGGCGCGAAACCAAAACACTCAACATCACCTTCATCGACAGAAGGGGCACTCGCAAGCTCATGGACCAAGACGTGCTGTTAGAAGCAGCCCGGAAAGAGTTCCCTCTTCCCGACTTCAACATCCAGTCAATCGACTTCGCGGCGATTTCCTTCCCCGACCAGCTTCAAGTAGTACAAGAAACGGATATCTTGGTGGGCGTACATGGCGCGGGACTGACGCACACGATGTTTCTCCGTGAGAACGGCGCCGCGGTCGTTGAGATACAGCCATCGAGCATGGCGCACAAGGGATTCAAGAACTTGGCACAGATGTTGGGCCATAGGTACTTTAGCACCCACGGGGAGATGGTGGGCCATGAAGAAGACAACGGCAGGAAGAGAGATCTCGTCAATGGAGACAGGTGGCAGTTTGCCGATGTCCCGATCGACGAGGAAGCCTTTCTTCAGTTGGTCGGCGCAGCAGTAGATTCAATGAGACGATAGTTTGTTATGATATATGTAGGAAAACAGAGTTTATTTTCACCAGACGTACTCGGCATGTCGTTGAAGCTGTCCATCAAGACGTTGCGAAGCGACGGAACTTTGGTGCCTGTGCGACTTGGGGTCCACCTCCGATGTTACAACTATGCGAACCCCGCTTGATATGCCCACTATCTTCGGTGAAAGTTATTTCTAAATCTAGCTTAACAGTTGAGACGTTATGTCACAGTTCGCGCAGGCATTTACGCCTCTTATCCTGCTTCCGCTGCATGTGCGGAACGGCAAGCCCCATCGCACAAGTTCCCGTTCGACGGCCAATGGTTACCCCACCCCCCCTTCGACATGGAATGGCAATACATGAGTTAAACATCTTTCCAATAGTATGTTTTGTCACATCGCATTTGAGGCACTGAAGTATTTATTTACGAACAGGTAGCTTATGGACGAGAGACAGCAACAGGAAACGAAACTAGCCAAGGCAGAAACTCGCTAAGAAAAGCAGCAAAAGGGACCCCTTTCACGAAACCACTCGCTCAATGCCAACGAGAGCGCTCTTGATATAAGCCAACACATTATTCATCCTGAGGCGTCTCTGCCCTGGGAACCGGGGTGGCGACGCTCCGGCCCTTCACCGTCACCGTCGTTCCGGGGAGGTCGGAGATGGTGTCCACGATACAGTCGCCCTTGGACCCCTGCTGGACCGTCGCGCAGTCCGAGTCCGAGAATCGTGACGTTGCCTTGATGCACAGCTGGGACGTCTCCGCCACGCCGCCCCTGGACTGGCAAATCTTCTCGATGCCGGCGACGTTGTTGCTGCTGCCGTCGGCGCAGCGGCATCGGAACTTTTCTTGGGCGAGGGCGGAGCTGTTGGGTCGTTAGCATCTGAGGCTTCAAGCGGTAAGGCCGGTGGGTGTAACTCACCCGATGAGGGCAAATTTCAGCGTGAAGATTGAGGCCTTCATTGTGTTGTTGTGTTGGGTAGGTAGGTATAGTAGAGTTGTCGAAGAGGAGATCCTGGGGGCTCTTGAAGACGACGCAGCTGATAGTTTCGAGGATTGATATGAGGTGGGAGGGGAGCTGAAGGCTTGAAACCAGTGCTTCTTGTTCAGATGGCTCCATGAGGCGGGGAGACATACTTATTTATCCCTCAGTTCATCCCACCAAGCTTCATATCCCACATAATACCACTCATCCTCGCAACTCCAGCCTTACATGACCTTGGAAATTCATACCGGCGGAGTAACCCGAGGACGCAGCTGAGTCTCGACCAAACTCCGAAGCCGCCCATGACTCGACAACCTTCCCAATAGCGGCGCTTCTAGAATTTGGCGCCGCGAAATTTGAAACACTACGCGCTTTGAAACTCGCTCCCCCGGGGGCCTTCGATCAATGCTCCCCTCATCCGGCGATGTTTTGCTAAATAAAGTCTACAAGCTGTCACCACAATCCCTGTTCGCATGGCACAACAAGAGAGGATGAACTTGTCAACTGGAGCCAAACCGTCCTCTCGGCGCCGCGAACCCACTCGGGAAATAGGCGGCCTGGCATGCGGCAGCTGGGCGTCGTCATTGTCAGACTTGATTCGACCTCGCTTGTCGTCGCTCAGCCCGAGATGTGGATATTGGCTGTGGGTTTCCGGAACTTTATTTTCATGTCACGTCTGCTGATGCAGGAACTTGAGGAACGTCGTAATGTAGTCGAAACCGGCCCAGAAGGTTTCAATAATGGTGAACCAAGCCCTACAACTCTGTTTGAGAAGATCATCGGGAAATCGGTTTTCTGCTGGCCGTTAGTCGTCTTGCATCTTTCCCGTATTTGAGAGTTGTAACAACTTCCTCGCACCCAGTACGTCACTAGCCGCGTGATTGGGTTTGCCCGACTGAAAGTCTGCTTGATATAGCCCCCCGTCCGTCCGGTTCAGCAGACGCTGCATGTTGGCGGTGGGTCCGGGGAACTCGGGACTCAGCAGAGCCCCGATGCCATGAGGCAGTTCCAACTGCCCACGAACCCCCGCAAAACGTCACTGCAGTTGATTTGGAGGTACTCCTGGTCCGAACCCGAGGGGAATTGCTCTGAGGAACAAGTACTCTCAGTCTCAAGTTATGGACGACACATACCGACGCTGATGACAAGGCTTTGCAAATCTCTCCTGTTCGGCGTCGTTCTAACCCCCTTCGAAACTCTTCGCCCTTGCCAATACCAATTGCAACGTTGTCCACGGGCCAGCTCTCAAATCACTTACTCCAAGACGCAATGGATGCAGGGCAAGTATTTTTCCCCGTCTGTAGTGATGATGGTCGAACTATCGACTTGTTCCGGTACCGACAATATGACCTTCAAGCAGGAGTGTCGCCGAAGAACGCTTCCCGTTAGAATAAGCTTGAAATCGGGGTGCCGAGTTCGACTCTGCCCGATGCGGCTGAGAACGCATTCCCAATCAATTCAGAAAGACTTCTAACAGAGCCTTGCGACTTTCTACGGTCTTGACCATTGCCTATTTGGCTATTTCTACACACAGAGGTACGGGAGTCCCAAGCAGTTAGGCTGAGGAGAGCCGCGAAACTCACAGGAACAGAACTAGACCATTAATGGTACGTCTCACTGCAACAAATTCCCAGCTGATACTGGACATATTTATGGCGTGATTCTGTTTCCATGCAAACGACGACATCTCGGAGATACTTTCAAGACCAGAGAAGACGACTTACTGGCCGGATTGCCTGGTCTGATATTGCCCGAACGGGCGTTTGTGGTATTCCTCCATAAGAACTTCACAGTAGAAAGCGTGCGAAGTTTCGGTCAATCGCTTCATTACACAAGCTTGGTACTCGTGGAATTTACTTGCCTGAATTCTCTGCCTCGTATTGCTCTGACCGTCCAGGCGGCCTCCCTCAGGCGAGCCTCGGATACCTCCCACGCGAGCATGCCAAGCAAAAATGCCTCATACAAAAAGGGCACAACCAGCACGCGCGCCAGCAATTCCCTTTTCAGCGGGGATGAGCACCTATTACGTTAAAATTACCTACCAACTACCGCTTTACCCCCAAAGAGAACGGGCGCAAACATTGATGCACCCCGGACGCTGCTCAAGCCGTGCCAATCGGCTGCCAAGAATCCGTGATGGCCTGGTTTGTTGATGGCCATATGTAGCAAGCCGGGACGTTCAACACCATTAATCGCTCAACCGAGACATCGCAATGGGAAATTGTCGGTCAGTGAATGAAATGTGATGAATACGTACCGTTGCGGTTTTTGTTTCGTGGGGGAAGTTGGTAGTCAAAACCAAGCCATGAGCTGCTCTTCCATCTGAGCAGAAGCTATCGAACTTCACACTATTTACATACTCCAGCTCCCTCTCCTCCGATGTTTTTACACATATGAGCGCTACAGGCAATCCAGATGCGGCCTCCACCACTGCGGCCCAAGCCTGGGAGCCCGCAAAGCAGCCCAGCGCCGTCGCGGCAGCTCTCTGCGTCGCGTTCGCGCTGCTGACGGGTCTCATACTGTACCTCCTCGGCTGGAAGAAGCTCCTAGCCCGAAGACGAACGGCATCAGCAGCATCTATGGCTCCGGAGGAGCAGGTGTCTCATCACGCCTTGACCGACCTTCGGGATCAGACTCGCTCGACGAGACTACTGGCGAGACTCCCGACGGCAAGGCTAGCCCGCAGCAAGTACGACGACGACGATGGCAGATTCGCAGTGCCCACGATGTGTCCCGTCTGCTTGGATGACTTCGCCGCGGGAACCCTCGTCGGGCGGTTGCCTTGTGGGCATGTCTTCTGCTCGGAGTGCATAGAGCTGTGGCTGATGAAGCATGCGGCTACATGTCCTATCTGGTAAGGGCTCGACCGATGACTATGTCTTGTCAGCTCACGCGCGCTGATGTATCCGTGTGTTGCAGTCGTTTGAACCTGCGAGGAATGGGAAGTCTGCCCTGAAATGTGGGCTGGGCGAATAATTGCGAGAGAAACCTGCTTCAAGTCGGCGCGCAAAACATGAATATTAGATTAGATATTAACCATCTACGTCCACCTGTAGTTTGATATAGACGCCCAACTCGCATCCTCCTCATGACGAACGCCTAACCGGGCCACCACCTGTAGGAAATGATGCGTATGGCCGTCCAAGTTCCATTCTCATAATGTGGTAAGCGAGACGCATCATTCCCTCAAGCTGCCTTCCAAAAGGCAGACCTAGGAAGAACACGCTCAATACGGCGCTGGTGGCAGTTCCAACATAGAAGAAAGATATGATTTGTCTGACGAAGAAGAAGACGACGTTGAAGATAGCGACGACGGCTGACATGGCAAGTCCGGGTGTTGTTTCTTGTGTCGCTCGAGTTGAAGTATACTTAGTGTGAGACCGTCTGCTTTCTTCCATCATGAAGAGCTGATGTTCTTTTTGTTGACTATATGACTGCCTGTTCAGCACAGTACAATACTTCTGCAGTCAAGGCGGCTGCACTTACTGTGGTCAAAGGAGGAAGTTGATGAAGTGTGCCTCTAAGTGGTTTAAGTGTTTTTAAATTCTGGGTGCGTATAGAAGTGAAAGTAAGGAAACAGAATGAGATTAATCAAGGAATGTTGTTTGGTTTCTGTTGTGATAGTAGGAAAGATAACAGAACCTTTTTGTAGACATCTGAACCTAGTACCGCCTGGATCCCCGTCGTCTTTTATGCCTCAGAAACAAGACCCGTAACCGCCCAAATGGAAGTGTACGGCCCCCAGCCTTGTGAGTCCGCGCTATACAGCGTGGCGGATGATCACGAAAACACTAGTCAACAGGGATTGTTGGTGGAGATGTTGTTGCAGCTGACGTCCACCCCAAAAACGTGAAATCAGAGAGGGTGGCACAGCATGGCAAGAAACGCGTCTCACGCCCCTTGTCCGCGTTCTACTTTTACCCCGAGGCCCCGGTCCCGAGGTCTGGATTAAACATGCCCTTTTCTTTCTTCGTATGGCTGTGTAACATTCGGGAAAGAAGCAGGTGACTTCTGTTTTGGGGGGCCACATGTCATCGCCCGCGGAAGGAGCACTGAACAGGTGCCAAAGGCTGAGGTGGTACGTAGTGACATCCATATTGGCTATTGCCGTAGAAGGGCGGCCGCGACCGCCGGGGTGGCTCATGATTGGGTGGCGAAGCTGAGCCTTCGCGGGAGCGCGTACGGTTGACGCATGCGCCCCTGCATGATCCCGGCCTGGGCATCATCTACTGTGGCATCTCCAAGAAATCAAGCGAGCGACGATTATAGAGGCCGCCCGACGCCACCGCGGGAAGGGAAGATGAACTGGGTTTGTGTTGTAGTTGGCTTGGTTTGCGGACATCTCGGGTGTTCCTGAATATCGTGCCGGGCCGGAGCGCCAACCGCTGCGCTACCTGCTTAGGTACTTAGGCCACTAACATGGTGCTGGTTCAGAATATGCAGTCTGTCTGCCCCAGAAGACATGCTTCACTTACAGACATGTCAGAAATACATATCCCTGCCATCATAAGCTGTCGGACTTAGATGACCCAGAATTCCCGTTGTCACGGATTTCAAAGCATTACTATCGCCGGCTCACAGTAAGACAACTGGGGCGCCTCTGGCGCTGAGCGGGAATTAGACGAGCGCGCCTACAATGTAATAGGCTTCGTCGCTTATGAAGTGTAGCTGGGAAAGAAGTGATGCTTGGTCATCCAGCCGCCAAAGATAAGACTGGCATCATTACTTCTTTTGACCTGATTCAGAAGGCATCCCTGACTCCTGGGTTCCTTCCTGGTGCTGACGAAAAATGCTGAACGGAAGGGGCCCTCTCATACTTCAACAGTACGTACCTTTGAAACCCTTTAGGCTGCTGACTTGGAGAAACCGGAAGGTGGGGCTCCTGGGCGATGAACAAAGGGGGGGCAGGTGGGTCGGGCGGTGAAGGCAGAACCCCTAAATTCCTTATCGCCCCCCATCTGATTCACCTTATCGCGACCGCGCTAAGCCAAAGCCAGGTACATTTCGCCAATTCCCCTGTCGTCACACGGAAATTTTCCCCCCGACATCAACACGGTCACGACCCCTCGCTGTGCCAAACAATCAAAACAACTTTCGACCATACCTCCAAGACAAACCAACAGACACAATCATCGAGATGGAACGCAGAGGAAGAGGCTCCGGCCAGCGCCGCAACAATAGGTCCGGACGCGACCGCCGCGATGGGCAGAATGGCAACGACGGACCCAGAGCTGGAGGCCAGCAGCAACGTCAGCGACACCAGCGTCAGCAGGATCAGGACGAGCAGCAACAGTATGAGCAGCAGGGACAGCGTCAGCAGCAGTCTTCGATCCTCCCCCAGACCTCTACGCCCGCTCTTACTGAGGCTGTTCCCAAGGACACACCGAGGTTCGCCGACATGGTCGGCGTCCACCCCGCCCTCGTCCAGGCCCTCACCGAGGACCTCAAGTTCGACCACATGATGCCCGTCCAGGCTGCCACCCTCCACGAGCTCCTCCCCCCCAAGCGCTCCGACTGCCTCGTCCAGGCCAAGACCGGAACCGGCAAGACCATCGCCTTCCTCCTGCCCGCCATCCAGACGCTGCTCACTCAGACCCACCGCTCCGGCCGTGGTGCCGGCGGCGGCATCTCCCTCCTCGTCATCTCTCCGACCCGCGAGCTGGCCATGCAGATCGCCAAGGAGGCCGAGGGCCTCCTGCAGCGCCTGCGCCAATACCGCGTCTGTATCGCCATCGGCGGAACCAACAAGGACCGCGAGGAGAAGCAGATCCTCGCCGGCTGCGACATCCTCATCGCCACCCCCGGCCGCCTCATCGACCACATGTCCAACGACTACATTCGGGATGCCTTCTCCAACCTCGATACCCTCGTCCTCGATGAGGCCGACCGTCTTCTCGACATGGGCTTCATGCCTGCCCTCCGCGACATCGTCCGCGCCTTGCCCGACAAGGCCTCCACCAACCGCCAGGGCATGCTCTTCTCTGCCACCATTGCCGCCCACGTCGAGCAGGTCGCCGGTCTGGTCCTCTCCAAGGGTTACCAGTTCATCTCCACCATCCCCGCCGGCGAGGCCAACACCCACGAGCGCGTCCCCCAGCACCTCGTCAAGGTCCCGACCTTTGCTGCCGTCGCCCCCGCCATGGTCGGCGCCATCCGCGAGGAGGCTGCCTCCCTTGGCCCGGATGCCTTCAAGGCCATCGTCTTCGCCCCGACCGCCGCCCTCGCCGACTTCTACGGCGACGTCCTCACCAACATCCCCGGCCTGCCCCCGGCCTCCGTCCTCCACTCCCGCATCTCCCAGAACAGACGCACCAAGATCACCAACGACTACCGTGACGCCAAATCCGGTGTCCTCATTGCCACCGACGTCATCGCCCGCGGCATGGACTTCCCTGGTGTCACCACCGTCTTCCAGGTCGGCATTCCCGCCGACAAGGAGTCGTACATCCACCGTCTCGGCCGTACTGCCCGTGCCGGCGCCGACGGCCGTGGCATCTTCGTCGTCGCCGAGGCCGAGGACTTCTTCCCCCGCTGGACCCTCAAGGAGATTTCCTTTGAGCCCCGCAACGCCGACCTCTCTTCCGCCGCCCAGGTCTACTCCATCGCCGAGCAGCGCATCGACGACGGCCAGAAGGCCAAGATCTACCAGGCCTGGCTCGGTTACTACAAGAACTGGATGAAGAACCTCAAGTGGGACAAGGAGCAGCTCGTCGCCGAGGGTAACATCTTTGCCCGGGACGCCCTCGCCTCCCCCGAGACCCCGCCCATCCAGAAGAGCACCATCGGCAAGATGGGCCTCCGCGGCACCCGCGGTCTCGTCGTCGTTCCTGACGCCCCCAAGGCCCGCCACGGTCGTGGTGGTGGCGGCGGCGGCGGTGGCGAGGGACGCAGCATCGGCTCCGGCGGACGCGGTGGCGGCGGCGGCGGCGGTGGTGGTGGAAGACGCGGCGGAAGGTTCTAAGGCATTTTTTTGTTTTTGCAATCCCCTCCCCCATCTTTTGAGTTGTTTTCCATACATCTTGATACCCTTCTACTTACGACGGGATGGGGGAAAATACGCGCATACACATCCACGGCCGGCGTTAGGTATAGACTTCTTCGGTACTTGGGATTTTCTTTCATAATGGAACAAAAGACGTAAAACAAAGGGCGGGATACAGAAAAAGTCTCGCGCAAGGGTAAATAGACAGATACCAGGCTCTCGGAACATACACGATTACCTTTTTTCTTGTCAATTCTTCACAGCGATGTGCATGTATGCCTACTGAATGTCGGCTGGGCTAGCCCTACAAAATGCAAAACATTGGGACAAGCCCCACCATCGTAGGAAACGAGTTTCAAACACCAAACGCGTTCCCATTCGGCCGAGTCCGCATTCGCCTCCGGAGGTTTCTTGGATGTCCATCATCCACGGCCGAGTCGTTAACACCAGAAACTGCTGCAAAATCATATCAAGACCTTCTTCAAAACGGTCCGTGTAAATATACCTACATAACACATCAAGTTGTCTGCCCGCGGCCGCTGATAGACCGTAACGTCGTCCCAAGCAATGCCAGCCACTCGAGCCCATGGTAAAGGAAAAAATGCTTCAAAAGTCCCCATAGAAAAGCCGCTGAGGAATACCAAGAAACCAAAACCCCCAACGTTGCCATTTTTTTGCGGTTCAGATGCTCCTTGAGCGCCCATCCTAAGCCTACGCCTCGTTTCTTGCACACATCTTTTTTCTTCTCTCGTCCAAATATGAATACAGAATCAGGAATGCCTCCCCTGCCCAAATGTGTCGAATCCTTCCGGAAATCGTGTTGCTCCAACTCCTTACCAAACACCGACCATGCCGCCGTTTCGGTATCCGCCGCCCTTATCCCCCCTTCTATTGTTGTTATTGTACGACGTATTACTGCCCCCCGGCCCGGAGGATGGGTGTTGCTGCTGTTGCTCGCCCAGCGCCGAGCTCCCTGCGCCGCTGGGGCCCCCAAGACCTCCTCCCACGGGCCCTCCGACGGGGCCGCCGCGGGTTGCCAACCGGTCGTGCATCATAACGCCGCCGTCCATGCCGGGGTAGCTCCCGCCCTCGCGGTGGGAGTTGTACGGCCCCGGTGGACCGTGGTCGCTGTAGCTGCCGTCTCTCGGGCCCGTGCCGCCGCTGCCTGGACTCCATGCCGTCTCGAACCCGGGCATGCCCATCCCGCTCGTCATGTCGGGGTTGCTTCTTGTGAGACCCAGGGGACTCATGAGATCGACGCTGCTGGCGTCCATGTCCACCCCGCCCAGTCCTCCCATTTCCCCTGAGCCCATGTCGATTCCGAGCCCCATGCTTTGCATGCTGGGAGGGTGGTGCATCGACGAGCCGCCGAGATCCAACACCTGCTGTCCACTGTTGTTGTTCTCTTCGTTCTCGTCAAAGACCTCCCCCACGACAGCCCCTGTCGACTGACCCCAGGACGACTGACCCATCATGCCAGGACCTTGGCCCTGGCTGTTGTTCATCATGGCCGCCGCAATGGTACTCACCCCTGACATGGCGGGGCTAAGCTGCGTTCGCATGCTGCCTGGGTTCTCGCCCGCGGCGGTGAGGAGCTTCTCGGCAAACTGTTTCCGTGAGTTGTCGCTCGCGCTCAGCGTCCTCACGAAGAACTCGATCGGATCCAGGCTCGCCCCTTTCCTCCCGCTGCCCAGCACACCCATCTCTCCCGACGTAAAGTCCATCGCTGTCGAGAACCCTACGCTCTCGCAGGTACCCAGTACGTTGACGCACCACGTGCCGATCTCGAAGATCTTCTCCATAATTCCCATGCCGTGCACCTCCACTGCCTTGCTCGGTAAGCTTGCCAGAATGGAGGCCGTGTCGCGAGCGACCGTGAGCGGGAAGGAAAAGCACATGCTATTACCCCCTCCGACGCCGCTCCCAGACGACACGCCCCCTCCGGAATCGGCCGGGTTCGTCCAGCTCAGCAGACCTTGCCTCATGGATGACTGCCACACGATCAGGCGCAGCCATTGCTGCGTGATCAACAGATCTGCCTTTTGAATGTCGGTGGGCTCCGGGCCGCCTGCTTCTCGACCTGCCGACGACGCGCCGAAGGAGCCCACGAATTGCTGATTATGCGACTGCGGCGACCCCCGTGTGTTCCGTGGCCGAAGAAACGCGGGAGGGAGGGATAGAAGGTTTTGCAGCGCCAAAAAGGTTGTCGCGCTGACGCGGGGGTCGGACCCCTCGTTCCATGCCGTTACGAACGATTCGTCGAGGGGAGTGTAGGATGAAACGAGCTGCAGGAATCCGGCATGAATGTCGGGGCCCTCGTATGGATGTCGCGTGGTTGGCAGCGACGGCGTCCTTTTGAACGTGATCGGCTTATTGCGCAGGATCGCGAAGGACCTGTGTCGGTCGCACGACGACGCGTTAGCACTGCAATGCCACTGCGGTGCCCCCAGACGGCCAACCGAACACGACGCATTGGCGACTTACCTTTCCGTCACGAAGAGGATCCAAAAGACTCTCTGTCGGCACAGTGTCTCCTCTTCACTCAGCCCGTAGTACGTCGCATCGTCCTGCAGTCCTAGGTCCTGCGCGTTCGTCAACGCCTCCCGCAAGTAGTACCACGATTTGCGCGATTGGTTGATCTCAAAGAACGACGTGCTTAGGTAAAACGACGAAATGACAGCGGACAACGATAAATCTTCGAGGAAGTCGTACGACTGCCTTGTCGAGATGGTCTCGTCCAGGAAGAAGCGCCCTACCACCTCCCACGACGTTGGCCCCGGGGCGCCAATGCTCTTGCCTGACATGTGCATCGAAGTGAGGGCGCACATTGCGTAAATCATGTTCCGTTCGCTCGGCGTCATCCCCGGGCGGCTTATCGTCTCGCGAATCGCGGGCATGTATATTAGTGGCATGATGGGATAGATGTGCTCGTAGTACAACTCGACCAGCTGGGGGATCATGTGGAAGTAGTTTCGTGTCCTCGGCCGCAGTTCATCGCTCGAGAAGAGCCCCCTGGGCTCCGGCACATTGTTGTGTGCCGGATTGGACGTGACGGCGGCCCAGAAGCTCGGCGGAGTCGATGCTGCGGACGCTGTCGACGAGCGCTGCGATGCTGCTTCACCCAGGTCGCTCCCGCTCATTCCAATGTCGACGCTGTCTACGTTCAGCGGCGGGCAGGCTGCTGATAAGCGACGCCGCACATACTCTGTAGGGCTCTCGAGCGCATTTTCTGCGTTGAAAGGTCTCTGTGCCTGTTGTAACTGCTGCTGCTGTTGCTGAAGTTGAAGCTGCTGTTTCTGTGTCGATTCCTTGGCGCGCAGCTCATTGATCACCCTCCCATGTCCACGCTTGGGACCCCTCTTCTTGGGGACATGATCGCGCTTGCAGGTGAGAGAAGCGTGCACGCATTGCTCGCAGGGGAACTTGCCATCGCATCGGATTCCTGTCAACTGTCAGATTATGTTTCCAACGTATGAGAGGGATAAGCAGAGCGTGGGTGGGAGTAAGACATGAAGATTTTCTTGATGATAGTGGTGCTGGTGGTGATGGTGACGTGCAGCAACAGCAGTGGCTAAACGGGATGATACCATGAAACCGGCAGATAGACTGGCCAGGAGGCAGGCTGCTGGGAAGAGGGAGGATTGCACGAAAGTTCATGAGCGCGGGCTCCGAGTCCGTCGGAAAAGGCAAAGCAAAGCAAACCAAAATCAAGACGTGACGATAACAACGCGGAGATGGAGTGGAACATCGTACTTCTCCTTCGACAGTGGTCGCATACTGTCCTCTTTGGCGGCGCTGACTGTTGCTGTTGCTGTTGCTGCTGCTGTTGCGCTTGCGGCTGCGACTGCGGGTAGTAGTGGCTGCTGCTGCTCGCGCCCGGTGACTCGGCCTTCACCTCTGCAGAGCCCGCTCTGTTCGCAGCATTTCTCGCGGTATCTGTGTCGTCCATCACTTGCACATGACGTAAAGAGAAGAAGAAGGGTCGAAGAAAAGTTGCAGACACAAGTTCAACCGTTCGCAGGGGTGCCGGACGTCAAAGATTTGAGCGAGGAATTTCGCGGTGGAGTCGAAGATTTGGCAGAGTGGAAGGCAGAGCAAAAGGCAAAGCTGCGAAGGACCCGGCGCAACCCTCCCCCCGGTCAGGGCCAGACGAAAGCCGGAGCCAGTGCCACTGCCAGTCCTATCCACACTGCCGTTGCCCGCTGCTGCTCTGCTTCTCCTCTCGTTCTCGACTCCTCCTTCTCAGTCCTCGTTCTCGCTACCTAGCAAAGCCCCTCACCGACGAGGGGAAGCTAAGGTAGGGTAGGTATGGCGCCGATGGAAAGGGCAACGCTGCGGAGGCCCGGAGGCTGCACTAGCTCGGTCGACTTGCCTCCTGGTCCTGTCCTGCCCAGGCTGCCCGTTGCGCGTGCCTTCTGCAGATGCGGGGGAGAGAGACAATCGATCAGAGAGAGGGTGCTGGCGAGTCAGCTGATGGCTTGCGGTTGGCGTGTCTTTGTTGGAGATGCGAGTCTGTCTTCCGGGTTGTCCTGACTCCCTTTTGATTGGAGATGCTGTCTGATGCGGGGGAAAGAGATCCAAGACCCAATCAACTTCGGATGAGCTGCGCGGCGCCTGAAGTAGTAGTGTGTAGGAGCATTTAGGGTCGAGATGTGCCGCGTCCAGCTTTCTATTTTCGATCCTTGGACCCGAGGGATGCGCGGCGCTATTCCGGACCCTCTGAGGACCGGTACCATTTGGCTGGTCCTCGACGGCGCTGTGTGGACAAGTCGCTCAGTGCCCGGCATCCACCCGCTCGCGCCAAGAGCCATCAAGGACTCCCGCCAGGGACCGGGACGTCTTCTTCAGTGGGGAGTACCGCCGAACGGACCCAACCGCAGGCACAATCCCCGCCGTTTTGGGCCACACGTGCGAGCTTATGCGTCCGACTGTGAGCAGGGAGCCCGGCCGAGCCTCCTCTCTCTCTGCTATCGCCGTTACGTTTGCGTTGCTTCCACGGCTTCTCCAACCGATGCTCTAAACTTTGCTGAGGATGCCACGTTTCGACCTTGTTCCGGTAACGCGCCCGAGGCGGTTGGAGGATCGCCCGATGGTGCATCTGGCCTGATCATCCCTTGCGGAAATCGGAAATCATGAGCGCAATTCTGCAGCGTTTTGGGCTGGAAAAAGACCTGCTCGCTGTTCTGTGCGCTGTGGCACAGAGTTTGTTGTCTCGTCGTCGGTCAGGTGTTCCGATCCCGACGTTGGGGGCTGAGCCCGCTCTCTCGTCGGGTAACTTCTGGCGTCATTCCACGCCAGTCGGGATCATTCCAGGCATACACAGCAGACGGCACCGGGTAGATTGAGGAACCGAACGTGTTGCTGTGCCTTGCTTGCACCACGTCGCAGCGGCTGTGGACAGTGCACACGACTCGAGTAACGTCCGCCTTCTATTGACCTGCTCACGTCGTTCTCCTATCTCCGACCCCTCAACCTCTCGGGAGGCCCGTCAACGTGCCGGGCACCGTGTAGTGGAAACCGCAGTCGCATGGAAGGGCCACGCCGAGTTTGACTTACGGCGAGGATCGATCCACGAGCAGGAGATGAACCTCGTAGCGTACAGATGACCGGCTGCTTTTGTTGCAAAGAATTAGCACAGTTTGAGGTTGAAATCGAGAACAAAGGAGCGTGCTGAAACGGCTCTGACAGGACAGGGCCAGCCTGCGAATGGCGACGAGATCGACCGAGAGATTCAGCATAGGGCTAGCCGATATCACCCTTCCCCCTTTTGCAGGCTGACGTAAAGGCCCGATTGGGGAGACGTTGGCGCAGGGTGCAAACTCGCAGTAAGGAAGGCTTGTTGACCTCGTTGGCCACGGATCTCGTGACCGGGCGCTTGATTCGGGGTCGTCTTCCTATCCATGGAAGGCATCTTGACACGCGATGTCCATCTGTGGACGAGGATCTTTCTGCTGGCGAGCTGCCGCCGTTGGATAGCATGATGAATTTGCCAACTCGGTGTTGGTGGTTTGGGAGAAGTCAAGCCCGCGCCCTATGCTGATATTTGCTGGTCGAGTGGTGTGATCCCGAAAGTGAGGTTTGTGGGAAGGAGCGGGCTTTCCTGTTCCGGTACCTTAGGGAGGCAAAACCATGAGGAGAGCCCATGTGGCAATTCAAATGAGGTACGAAGGTACTTTCAACCTGGAAATGGCACGGGAAGGAGCAATGCAATAGGTACCTGCCGTCAACGAATAATCATGGGGAAAGAACGTCCTGGCCAGGTTGTCTGTCACGTCTGGAAGGAGGATCTCGTAGGTGCCTAGGTACCTACATAACTGGCATCACGATAAGGGGCGAGGCCTCCTTGCACAAGTCAGATCTGAATTCATCCGCGATGCTGTGGTGTGTGTTAATATGAGAGAGCATCCCAAACGCCAATGCTTAACAATAACCTCCATACACGATCCTCAGAGCTCCTCCCTGAAGAACTGCTCCTCGCTGCCCTCCTCCTCCTCGTCCCTCGCCGGGTTGCCGTCGGCGTCCTTGCCACTCTCCCCGCTGTGGTCGATGATGCCCCGAATCTCCCTAGGATTGTCCCTCGGATCCCCGGGGTTCTCGACGACCTCCAGCTTCCAGCCCTTCTCGCCCGCCATCTTCTCCAGCTCGGCCCGCATCTCCTCGACGAGCTCCGGGCTCAGGTCCATCTTCTCGAGCTCCTCCTTGTTCAGCACCTTGATCTCCCCGCCGTCGGCCTTGCTCTTGGCGCTGGCAATGATCTCGACCATCGGACCGTGGCCGCGCCCGGGGAGGTAGCTGCGCGGCGGCGCGAGCTTGGCCGGCGGCTTGCCCTCCTCGTCCGCGTTGGCGAGGACGTTGCGCGCGCCGACGATAACTCCGCCGACGTTGACGCCCTTCTGCGACCTGTCCCTGACGTTAGGGTCGGCTTCAGCCTGCTCCACCAGCTCCTGCTCGTCCTTCGCGGCGTCCGGGTCGTTCGGCTGGCCCAACATCGCTTCTTGCGCCTCGAGCGTCTTTTGACGGTGCCATTCTGCTTCCGCGGCGGTATCGCCGGTAGGGAGGATCAGCTGACAGCTGATGGCGTTCGCGCTCGTGGCACGGGGCGGGAGGAAGGCGACGTCGTTGCAGAGACGAGGGGTGTTGACCACCATGAGATATGCGCAGGTCGTGACCTCCTTGATCCAACCAATCCTGTCTCCCTTCATGCCCGGCACGCAGTGGTATTGGATCTCGATGGTTCTATCGCGGCCGGTGAGATCGCACACGGTGCCGCTGTCCATCCGCTGGACAAGGTACCGTTGATCGCCCTTGATCTGCAGATCCGTATTCGCCGGCGGCTCGCCCGATTTTGTTGTCGGCGGTTGTTGTTGTTGTTGCTGCTGCTGCTGCTGTTGTTGGTTCTGTGTCTGTTGTCGGCTCGGCGACTTATTCGCCCTGCCAAGGATGTACTCGGCCGTGTGGGGGTCCCGGACGGGCGGCTGTCCGTTGGGAACCGTGGGCAGCGCATGGAATTGGACGACCTCGCGGTTGTAGCAGAAGCTGTAGCTCCACCATCCGGACATGAAGTACAGGCAGCTGCCGTCCAAGTCGTTCAGCAGCTCCCAGCCGTGGGCGGAAGCCTTGGCCAGTTCCCGCGCCTCCTCTTGCTTCGCGAGCTCCGTCGCCGTGTGGTTCTCGGGTGTCTGCGGCTCCAGGATGGGTATCGAGCACAGGTATTTCGCCGGTGGCATGTTCATGACCTCGTATCGCTCAAATATCTCAGGCGCGGGGCTTCCGTCGGCGTCGGTGGCTTCGCGGACATTCTGGGAGACGTCGGAGGTCGTCGAGAACTCGGCGGAGTAGGTGGAATGCGGGTTCGTACGGTCGAGTAGGGCCTGCGCTTCGTGCTCCGATATGAATGACTCTGAAAGGATGACCTCGTACTGCGCGCGCTCAAGTCAGAACTTCGTCAGTCAGCAGACTCCCTTGGCTGCCGAACATACCTGGGGGTATGCCACGAGGTCGTCGTGGATGCTGAAGCCAGGGTGACGGGCGCCGCACAGCTGGACGGTCGCCAGCAAAACCAAATTGAGACGGCGCATCGTGCCGCGTATGCTGTAAGATCGCTCACATGTAGAGTGGAAGGAAAAGTTTAGGGAAGTGCCGTCGCTCCTGAGGCGACCTAGTTGCTGCTTAGACTGCCGCGATGCGCATTGGCTCCTGCCGTAGCTCACAGGTGTCATCAACGGGCAGGGTCCCACTCAGATAAGTTAGCCGATATTTCGCCGAGCCCGGGGCAGGTGCCTCCGACAGGGTCACGTGAGACACCTTTGCTCTGTTTCGTTTTTCTTTGACGGCTTTCTTTGTTCACAGAAACTTTTGTTTCGAATTTCTTTGTAGAATCTCAGAAAACTGTTGTTTCAAGGTTTATTCTCTAGATGGAAATGACAAACAAAACCCTTCTGTTGCGTAGATCCTTTCTTAAGACACTGCGGTATTTGTGGGGCATTCGGAGTACTGAGCCCGGCTCCGTGGTGGAGCATCCGGGAGTTGGCCCGACTCGCTGATATTTGATCCGAGGTTCTGTCTTTTTGCGTCGACACGCACACTTGGCCTTGAGACAGAGGACTTAAACGCCTTCGAATTAGACTTTTGGATTAAAAGTCCATAGTTTTCATGCTTAGCCCTGCTTAAAATACACTTTATCCGCCTCCAAGATCCAACCACTTAGGTGCTATCCAGAACGTTCCTGATCGTCATATCAATGAACTCCTTCTGCTTCCCAAACAGCCCGTCCCAGTACAAGCTCACGTCTACAAAGTTGTAGTCGTCGCGCGACTTGTACCTTTCCCCCTTTTCTGCAATCTTCTTCAAAACGGCCTTCATCCCCTTTCGCTTCTTCAGGGCCGAGACCTTGTCAGGTATGTGAATCTTCGCATACTGCAGCAAGAAGGCCGCAATGCCGGCCATGATGGGCGTCGCGTACGACGTACCCGACTTGGACTCGACGCGGTCGTCTGGCCAAGCTGATTCGACGGCCTCCCCGACCGTCGCCAGGCTGAGCTCGTTGGCCATCGCGGTCGGGCTGAATTTGGATCGATCCCCGTCCGTGTCCGTCGAGTAGACGGCGATGACATTCTCATCGCGGGCGGGGAAGGAGGGCGGTGCTTTTCCACCACGATTTGAGGCGGCGGCAAAGAGCAAAACGTGCCTGGAAGACGCCCTTTCTAGGGCTTGTTCTAATTCATCGTAACCTTCCCGTTTCTTGTCGGGGTACCCAAATGACATGGAGATGATGTCAACTTCCCACTCATACACGGCGTGATCGATTGCCTGGATATCTCTTAGTAGGTTCCTTCAGTCGGACAGGGATCTACAAGTGTCCTGAAACTCACCTTTGCGATCACGCCTGGGCTTGTTGGGTCATTATCGGCGATCTTGGCAACGTACAACCCCACATCTGGGGCGTAGTCGAGGAGTAGGCAAGCTATGAAAGTCCCATGGCCATTGCGATCAGGAACTGACTTGACCGTCTTGTCGTTTAGCCAGTTGTACTTGCCCTTGATTCTCTCCTCCCTTGCTCCGACCTTCTGGTGGTTCATGTCGATTCCTGTATCCAGGACTGCGACTTTGACAGGTCTCGATTTGAGGATGGGTATATCGTTTGGTATGAAGGTTTTGTAGACGGCATCGTAGTCCAGTTTCCATTTTTGATATCTGTGAAGTCTGTGGGGAAGGTGTCAGAATTAGAACATAGCGTTTCCTGGTGTTACTGAAAGATGTGGTAAGCTTACGCCTCCTTAGGAGATCCTTTTGTCACATCCCCGTCGTCGAAGAAACTCATAGATTTGTAGTCCGTCTCTGACGTCACAGCACGGTCTGTTGCCGAAGAGAGTGCGTAGATATGGGGGCTGGGAGCATATTCGCCGTGTAGAGTCGGATCAGACAGTCTGTGAAATTGAGTCTGTGAGTGCGGCAACGGAAGGCTCTGATGTTGCCACCCCAGCGGTGGAGACGGAGTTTGGGTGCTACTCCAGTCTGATACTCGCTCTGCGGTCCAGTGTGACAGCGAACCCCGGGTCTGCCTCGTCCTCGGCGATATCATCTGGTCCCAGTTACCAAAGTCCAACTCGGCCGCCTTCTCGTCAAGCTCATCTATGGGTGTCCTGCTGAAAGCCTGGCTGAGTTCTACTTCGAGTCGCTTGACGACTTCGTCGTAGAACTTAGTTCTGAACTCCGCGTCCTCGAGAGGCTGCCTTTTCTCATTTTCCCAGAGTCTTCGGTCCAAACATTTGTCCACGGCACTCAAAAAACGCGTGTTCTCCGGCACATCTTCCTTCCATTTCTTAAAGACTCCACAAACGTTCAAATACCTCGCAGCCGTGGATGAACCCAGAGTCTCGTCCCAAGAGACACCATAGTCTTCTGCGAGATATGTGAAGGGTTTCCTAGAGTACAATTCCATCAACACCACGGCCAACGAGACAATGGTGGGAGATTGGTGTTGCATAAAGCTGTTCAGATTTAAATCGTCTGAGTCGTCCGAGAAATCACTTTCTGAATCGTCGTTTCCAGAGCCCAAATCCCCGTTTCGCAACGATTCGACGCAGGTTCTGCTTGGTTGAGAACTCTCAGAGACTTGTTCTAGTTCTCCCCGTGGTAGTTCCGTTTGCATATAGGGACGTAATGGAAGTTGTGAGGAGGTAGTGTAGAAGAAAAGGACTTGGGAAGAGCTCCATGAGGGCTTCAGCCATGGCGTACCGTGCAGGTGGAAAACCGCAGAGCTGAGAAGTACCGCCAGGATGTATTTTGCCCTTTCGGATACGGCATTTGGTCTTACTAGGACCTGCGCGAGTGAAACGGCCTCTCTTGTTTGGTCGACAAGTGAAGTGCTGACTGTCGGATCCAAATGGAAGAGCTTGCCGTGGGAGACTTTGAGCTCAAGTCGGTATGACGCGAAACTCCTCATAACCTTCACGTGCGCACATAACCTCTTCACCATTTTCTCATCTCGTCTGGTAGGTCTCGCGTCCATTCCATGGTCGTCATTGATGGCAAATTGAACCATAGCCTGTGGCTTGAGTTCCTCCGTTGCCCTAAAATGGGTCTCTTGCCAGTGTTGCTCACATGAGAGGAATGTATCGAAGCTAAGTTCAAAATTGACCAGGTTCGGATCTAGTCTCGGTTTTCGATAGGTTCCCAACCGGAAGCGAGCGTCAAATTCGTGCGGATGCTTGCACTTGCATATTTTGCATGCCACCAAGGCGTCGAAGATAGACTGTGCTGCCATACACACCGAAGGAGGTGGTATTTTCATCCTGACGGAAGGGGGCTGGTCATCTTGCGTCGGTTTCGACGCAGGTTCCAGATACCTTCCTCTGACGTCGTTCGTGTACGTGTCAAGAGGCTCAATGAAACTGCGGCGATCGTACGGTGTAGCACCTAACCATGATCGAGCAATTTCAAGCTTTGAGGTAGGATCGACTTGGCTACTGACCTTTTCCCAGTCTTCCCTGAAAGCGTGGAGCCTCGAACCACAGATGAACTGAGAAGAAGAGTCACGACGCCAAGCGGACTCTCCGCGACCGACGACTAATTCCAGATGATAAGATATTTGGCCGATAAGACATATGTCTGCTTCGAAACGGCTTTTGTCGACAAGGCTCAAATCCTGGTGTAACATGAGGCATCGCGCTTTGAGATCGCCGAAGAATATTTTGCTCGCAAGAGACGGCTCGTGCGTCTTCAGAATGTCTGCTGCTTCTTGAAACACCTGCAAGATGGCCAGCAAGAAACTGACGTCGTCGACACGCATGACGGCGTTCGATGGAGGTAACTCAACTGGATTTTGGTGAAAGCTGAGTTATCCGATTTTGAAGACGAGGAAGGTAACAATGCGTCTGGCCAGGCTGGGAAACCGCTCGTCTTATGACCCGAGAGGGGGCAGGACTTGCGCCCCCTCTTGGCAACCTGCATGCCGCTGGCAACGAGGCAGTAAGCGCGGGATGTCAGCACATGCAGGCCGAGAAAGGACTGATATTACTGGTCTATCTATTTTCTCGTAAGCACCAGTCCACAAATGCAACATGTAATGCGTTCTTATACCCCTCTTTCGTTTTGTTGAAGCCTGATGCATCCTTTTAGCTGCCTGCGTTATCCTCAGCCGCTCGCGATGGAGACTTCACCGGTTCGTGACCAGCAAAAACCATCATCAGTGGAAGGCTATGTGCGATCTTGCCTCGTTTCGCTGGACCTGTGCCTTCAGAAGGCTGCGAAGATTCACCCTCGCGAGCATTCCATGATGGAGGACCAGTTTGCGAGATTCTGCGTATGGAAAGACAACATAGGGGTCTTCTCCCATGGGCGAAGTAGTCTTGATCACCGTCTGCGCGAGGCTCCCGAAGTCAGGGAAATAATCATCACACTTTCAGAGACTTTCAACTATCGGCCGCAAAACTGTGAGCTACAAATTAAACCAGCCCGAGACCAACCGCGCTAATCGCACTATGTAGGCGCCCGAATTCTTGAATCAATTCAGAGCCCAAAGCTGGTTGACGGCTGTTTGTCGTCCGTCCACGAGGAATTCAGCAACTCAATACGGGAAATTAAGGATGAAATACACCTGTTCCACAGATTCTCGAACACAGTCCGCAGAGCAACCAAGGAAACTCAGAATCAAAAAGCGGAAAAGCTTTTTGTAATTCAAGATGAGTATGGGCATGACGTGGAGCCATTCCTGACAGAGCAGTTCGAACACTACATACGCGACCTATTTCCCGACATTAGTGATAGTATCGGAAAGCGCCTGGCTAGGACTATGGTCATCCGGCGGAAACAAATATTGTATCGCAGATCTCGCTATGCAAGGACACCGCGAAAGTTCCCCAGGCTGCCATCCGAACCCGCTGTGCAGCGACTGGAGCCAAAGCTTGACGTTCAATCTCCCACGCAGCATCCCGGAGCGGAAACGAACCAAGCGCCTACTGAGACTCCTCAGGCCCAACCTCGCAAGGATGTAGCTACAAGTGCTGTCCAGTCAGCTGGAAATACTGCAACAACCCTCATGCCCGCAGCTTTCCAGAAAGCTGCGATCCCATCTGTAATTTCTAAGTCACGCTCGAGTGCTTCAGGCGGCATCCAGGGGCTTCAGTTTCCCCCTTCTCCCTGTGAGGGCCTCATTCGCAGCTATAAGAAGTCGAGCAAGCAGCAACAGCATCGAATCATAGCTCATTTGGAGTCTATTCAGCCACACGAAAGTCACAGTCGCGGCATGACTCTGTCTAACATGGCGTACGGTCCTCGAGGACGGGATTCCAACCGTCGGCATAGTATCAGGGACTTCAACCGATTTCTTGAAGCATTTGGGGAAATAAGCTGCCCTTTCTGCTTTCATTTCCTCCCCGCTCTGGAAGCTGCCGATGAAAAGAAGTGGAAGTATGTTCCCCCAAGATGTCAATTCCCTATGTCGTCGCCGACTTAGGTACATGTCCAAGCCAGAGTATGTGTTGCACTAACATCTATAGGGTACACGTTCAGAGTGATCTGGATCCATATGTGTGCTTATTCGAAGAGTGCGACTCGGCTGAACAGCTTTATACCCGCAGTCACGAATGGCTTCAACACATGCGCGAACATGGCAAACGATGGGAATGTGCGGCGAAGTCCCATGGACGTTTGGTTACTAACACGAGAAATGAGTACCTTGACCACATGAAGGCTGCTCACCCGGGGAAGTTTTCCGACTTCCAACTCGATATAATGGCCGACAGAAACTCTCTGATCACGGATCCAATTTTCCAAAGCTGTTCTCTTTGCGGGGCTGAAGAGATTGGAACCAACATAGAGGGCCACATCGGAACGCACATGCGACATCTCGCTCTGAAATCACTGCCCGCTTATGAACAAGACGCTCAAGAAGTGGGCGAGGTAGACAACGAAGAAAGGGGGAGTCTAGCCATATCGGGACAACAGAGCAGAATTACAGTCATGGAAGAACTTGAGGATGGTGTTCATCCTCTTTTCTTCGACTTTGGCAATTTGCACGACCTAGACGAGCCACTAAGCGATATTCCTTCCAGGTTCTCATCATACGGGGGATTCCGCGCTTATGTTTCCCGATTTCCTGATGGTATCACGACCAGAATCTTAAGATCGTCGGCTGTATCCAACGACCCTGAAGGAAGCAAATCAGGCACGGTAATTTCGCTTTTTATTTTCTTGTTGTTAACACCTGTACTAAGGCAACTGTAGGACATTATGCTGCCTACAGACTACCACTTTTCACCTCCACCGGTACACGCAGTTTCCGAAGACCACGAAGGTGCCAACCGCTCTATTGACTTTGCCGAGAGATACCCAGATGAGCACTCTTGTGACTTTATTGAAGAACATCTTTTCGACGATATTCCTCTGAATGAACGAAGAGCTTATGAGTGGGGGTTTTTAATCCAGGACCATGGGGCGTTCAATAACTCACGGACTCTCAATGATTCAGAAGACGATCCGATCCTCCGGGATTTCCGCTCTGCTTTCGTTCCAGACCTTGAGCCCCCGGCGGATTGGGCCTCGCTCATTCCGCAACTGGCAGGGTATGACCCTGGCGGCGACGCCATCATACAGTCGTTTGCAGCCCACGCCCGAGGAGATACCCTGCCTTCGCCACCACAGAGACTGAACTCCGTGGGTGTGATAAATCCAAAGATGGCTCACACAAGTGCAAGTTCAGTGTACACAAGTGCAGGTTCACTGGAGCTTGGTCCGTCAATGGCCGCTACTACTTCCGGGGACGTTTCGCCTCGAGAAAACACAGAATCAAGTGCGAGCAACACTAACGAGCCGCGTTTTGCACCGTCGTAAGTGGAAAGATTTCCGGCATCCGAACCAAAGAGAACCCTATATATACTAACACGAGACTCCAGGACGAGAGCTGAGGATATTTGGGTCAGAGAACAGTTCGAAGATGTGCACGAGATGTTGAAACGGATGGACAAGCCAGAGCCCATCCAAATTGCCGTCTTGGACACTGGTTGCGACCTGAATGCTCCTCAGTTCCTGAGATTTCCCAAAGACAGAAAACGAATTATCTGGCGCGACTTTGTCGACGAGAATCAAGTCAGCGTGGATGAGGATGAAACAGACGGCAAATTAGGGCACGGGACATTGGTGGTCTCGCTCTTGCTGAATCTTCTACCTTTTGTGGAGATCGTCGTTTGCAGGGTGGCCAAAAGGAGGACCAGGACAGGTTCCGAGGATCAACAGATCGCCAAGGTAAGTGTGGCGAAAATATGGGTATTGGCCGCACATATACAATAGTTTCACTAACTTGGGCTTTCCAGGCTCTGCCCTGGGCGACTGGGGAGCTTGGAGTAGCCGTGGCTCTCTGTACCTTCGATATTGCCTCCTTCCAAGACGACTCGGTCATTACCAATACTCTGGAAACCGTTGCATGGCACCGCCAAACAATGCTTTTTGTAGCTGGCACAGCTGATGAGTATATCAAGGACTTGGAGCATCGGGTATTCCCTGTCTGGGGAGAAGAGATGGACGGCAATCTGATTCCCAGTTCCAAAACACACGTCAGCGAGAGACCCCATCCGAGATTTTGCACCTTGGCAGGCACTGTGATGTGCGACTGGGAGGGAAACAGTCTGTCAGGTCAGGCGGTTCCGATCACTATCCTAGCTGCTACAGCCGCCCTTTTCGTCCAGTATACATCGAGTTTCGCAATTTGGAAGTCCAGGATTGACGGCACAGGTTATACTAGAATGGATATCCTACGAGATAAGGCAGTGATGGAGGCTTTTTTCCGCAAGATTGGAAAGTTAAGAGATGGAAACTTATGGTTCGTGCGGCCTCGTTCGTTGTTCTTTGATGTGACAAGGCCGCCTCAGAGTTACTCCGGCGTTTTCGTTCAGGTCACGGAGGAGGTTTACTCGAGAAGCAGAGGGAGGCAAGGAGCTCTAGCACAGCTCTGGTAGCCTGGGCCTTCTTTAATAGCTCAGATACATAGTGCGTCTCATCAAAATGCTCTTCTCAGCCCATGATTTTATTTTTCTTGCGGCCTCAGCGTGTATCGCAACTCTAGTATGTATCCTCGGGCTGCCAGAGCCCATCACCACCCGCAAAACTGGAGGAAATGCCACTTCCACCTCCCAAAGTTTTCCTTGCGAGGCATCGAGCCGTAAAATACGTTAGTACCAATAAGAAGCTGACCGCAGGCGTTCCCGTCTCAGACGCCTCATCTTCCCCCCGCAAGGCCACCCAAACACAACCGCGCCGAGCCAAGGCAACCCGAGTCCGACGTCGCGCGGCCTGAACACAGCCAAGAAAACCAAACAAAACCCGACATTCTTCACCGCTCCAAAGAGCAAGAAAAAAAAACCTGCAGCAAAAAAGATACCGCGCAGCTGGAAAACCTCGCCCAAAACTCGCGGCGCAGCGCCGGCCGGCGGTCAGTGGATCCCCCCTCACGCACAGTCCACCGATCGCCGGCACGGAAGCCCCACACTCCCCATCCCCTCCCGCCGGCATCAAACCCACTCGCCGGTCGGTTCACGTACACACCACATTCAACGGAGCCTGCAATTGCATCCATAGGTACATAGATACCACACATCTCCCATTACGACCTCATCCCCACGGGAAACAGCATGAACAAAACCCCCTCCCCTCCCCTTAAAGACGAAATCACAGAAACATGACGCATTAACAATGAATTGGATGACGGTGGGGGGGCTCTAGCGCCGGACTCTCATTCCGATGGGAAAGGTTGTGGCACGGGTACTTTTTTTTCGTCTGTCTCTGATCGATCGCGTTGTTTACTTGTTTACTCACTCACTCACCGAGATATGTGTGAGACAGAAAAACATGCCAGTAGCCGCTCCACTTACTGCCGTAGTGTATGTCTCTGTATGTATGTACTACCAACCAACAGCAACGGCACACGGCATCGGCAATACAGCACCGACCGCTATCTAGAGAGGGTTGTCACTAGACAAAACTCTAGCGGAATAATAACCGATCAATTCATCGCAACAAGCACGCCGCACTCGTCAAAATCTTCAAGACAAAAAAGACTCACCGGCGTCTTTTCCACGCTTGGCGGCATCGCATATCAGATGGAGATACCAAAAAAAGGACGAAAAAGTGAATAAGAACGGAAAAGGAGGACCATGCGGAGGCGAAGTTCGCGTCGTCGGATTGAGTTTCCGCTGGTGTTGCACTCCCGCCACGGGCCACGACGGTTTCCCCGATACCGAAACAAGGGAGGGGCTAAGCATGGACCTAGGTAGCTGGGTATAGGCGTGGTAGGTGAGGAAACATGGGAACCACCGCAGGCCGGTAAGAGCCGCGTGTGATGTGGTTATCTTGGTGTCCAAGGTCGCGATCAACAATGCAATGTATGATCCTCTCGGTCAGATACCTAAGCCCAAGGGACTAGGCAATCAAAAGTCCGCAATGCGAGCTAACAAGCAAAACGACCCCATACGCCGTCAACGGGGCGCCGAGGAGGTCCAGAAGCACAGAGAGGGCAGCATCGAATGCAACCCCAGCATCCAGCGGTCCGTGTCCGTGTGTACGAATCCATGCCGTTCTTGAGCCGCGAGTCGGCGGCGTTCGTTGTCGGGTTCGACACCACACTACCTTCTAAAACACCAATACGCTACTCCGTACGCTAATCAACGTTGCAGTTCGGTGACGACGAAATAAGTTGCGATCTGCGATTTCTCAGAGGGTGTGTCGACCTGGGAAAGGTAAGACTGCCAGCCAAAGGTAAACTCCACGGCAAAGACGACAACCGATGCCGGCCATCCCACCTCCCCCCATCCATCCAAGGTATCAACCCCTCCATATCACCCCTCCTAATGCCAGAACCCGTCTGATGACGGGAGATAATCGCAAAGCCGCATCTTGCGATGTTCTCGTGCTTGTACAACAACGCGCACCAGGCGGATACGCATTCCGAACAGGGCAAAGTCCTGCCAGCATTCTCTCTCAGTCCTCGTCGTTCGCCGGCGGTCAGCGACCCGCAACAACGATGATCCCTCCAGACTATTCCATCTCCAACTTGGATTGTTCGTTGCCGGTGATCAGCAGGACTTTGGCCCCATATCGGAGACAAAAATGTTGGAACGATACGGGCCTCGATTGATTGTATTGGACACCGATATCTAAATCCTCATTGGCAGTAAATGTGCCCCAGCAGTTGTTACTCTCGGTATTATTGGCCGTTCCCTTAAAAGAGTTCGTTAGAAAGAAAAGGACCCAGCAGACGAGACGAAACGAGACGAGACGGGCCAGCGTCAGCGTCAGCGTGACCCGGCACCTAACACTGGACCACAGCACCCAAGAACGAAAGCCAGCCAATCGTCCCGGCGGTGCGGGGCGGCAGCCTCACTTTGCGGGAGCGAGCCGTGGCCAATCGAGCTTCGCCTTGCCGTGCTATACCCCCTGTGGACGGATGGGAGGAACACGACTGGCTGAAGACCTTCAAGAGATGGTGGGTAAAAGTGGGGTTAATTGTTTAATCGCGTTGGTGTGGGGGGGAACCAGAACGGAAAGTTGGAAGGTGCGATGCCTTGGCCAGCCAGCAGTGTGCAGCTCAGCTCTTTCCCATGGGATGCGGCGCACTTACTCACCCACTGTAGAGTGCCCGCACCTGGCGCTGGGAAATCTCGGAATGCAACTGCCAACAGAACAGCTGGCCGCTGCGAAAGGAGGGGAGGGGTACGTACCCCGTTAGCTAGTGTGGGGGAAACAGCGACCAACCACAACCAAACCGAACGGCAGGCAGGCAGGCACTGCGGACGCTGGACGCTGGTTGCAGCTGCAGCAGTCACCCCAAAAACGAGGCAAACACCAAGGGATTGGACACCCGTTGCCAATGAAGGAGTACGGGTTGAGAGATGCAGCAACCCCCGGTGGCCGCAAGACGATCCAGTGACATGCATCGCGCGTCAATCACAGATTCCCGGGCTCGATTGGACCCCTTCTGAGGGGTGGTGGGCGGCCTGCGCTCCCCGTTGGAATGGCGTCCTTTCTGGTATGCGCGGCGGCGGCGGCGGCGGGCTTGCAATATGCCACCCAGCGCGCGCAGCCACTTGGGCGTTTTTTTCTCTCCTTCTCTGCATGTTTATGCAGTGAGATGCCACGATTGGCGAGACGTTTGGCTGCGGTGATACAGAGGGAGAAGCCGGCGCGAGGTGGTCAGACGGCCGGAACGTGGGCGGAGAGGCACGGCCAGTAGCCTTCCTCCCACGGCCGTCACATCATTGCCGTATTTGGAGAACACATGTTGTTCTTGGGGTGATGGGGAGATCCCCCGCGTTGGGGACGCGAGTGAACGAACAGAGCCTTGGGACGGTGGTGGTGGTGGTGATGGTGGCTTGTTGGTGTTAGATACCACACACGAGGCCGGCGATGAGAACAGACCATCGTGCCTGAACATCAATAACGACGACGAGGTGGGGCCGATAGAGACATCGGGAGCATGTCGTCGCGTGGAACTCTGTCGTCGTCGTAAGGTCGACGGGCGTATCTCTGTGCGATGGGATCGCTGCCCAGATTTTCCTAATATCGGAGACAATGACGGATGGTCGCGACTAGGGGGAAACGCTATTGTTTCTTATTGCTGAGCCGCTTTGGGCCTTTGGTCGCATCATCCCGGCATCCCTGGCGGCGCAACCACCACTGCCGTCATTCTGGTAGGATATTGCTTTCTCCTCTCCCAATGTTGCTCTCGAGTCTCTGGGCATTCAAGCACTCCATCCCGCGCCTGCTGTCTCGCCCGTGGCGGTTGCCCTTCCGATTTCCCCGGCCCCGGCCTAGGCCTGAAGATCAGTCAGATTCGGGCGTGTCTGTATTGTGTGCATGTATGTTCGTCAGGCCGGTCGGATCACGGCCTTGGGCTTTGGACGACCCCTTGGGCGACGCAAGTTGCAACACGTCCCGGGATATTTCAGTCATTCCCGTCAGGTGCGCTGTAATTTGTGACTCGTAGGATCTCCATTTTCCAATTTAGCAGTCTGCTGAGTTTCGTCGGGTGTTTGCGTTTGTTTGCGTCGCGCTCAAAATTCTTTTTTGTTTCTTTGAGGGGAAAAGAATTACAATGCCGTCACGGCGCTGTAATTATCGCCGCCAACCCCAACCACACCACGACCCGATAAGACGTCTTAAGACGATACGTGTAAGGATGGCGGGGTTCGGCAGCGTCTAGCGAGCGGAGGAGGAAAGCCAATTCGCGGCTCTTTGACCTCCTCGTCGCTGTCAAGATCGTATGAGTTCCTGGGATGGCGACGGGGTAGGGGATGTGAGGAAGCCAAGCAAAGCTTCTCTGCTCGTCGCGCATGAACTCGAACATCAACATGAATCCATGGTGTTTGTTTTCCCTCTTTCCTGTCATTTAAAGGAGTAATTAAGGACGAGAAGCGTTGCGCGGCCACGAATAGACGAAAAAAAGAGGGGAAATGGCCAGGAAGCCAAGTTACAGAAGTCTGGACGAAATAGAGTTGCGCTATCCGTACCGACATGCCTGCGGTGTTGTAAGGTGTGGTGGTGTGGACGGCGACGATAACTTCATTCCACAACATCGTAAGCGGCTAAGTGTTAGTGCCGAGAGACACACGGGCCGGAGCCTCGCGGGCGGGCCAGGAACGATAAAGCCAGATAACGAGGAAAAGAACGTTTCCTTGAGTTTGGCTTCCGGCTGGTGCTGTCAGTAGCGCGCAACCTCAAACCCAAAAAGAGGTCGACGGTCAACGGGCGGAAAGATGGCGCCAGGACGAGTCATGTCGAAAACGGCGCGCCCCTCTTTCCCTTTAGCACGATCGATGATGTTCTGTCGAGAGGATATTGGAAGCGAAGAGGCCCGGGGGCATGGCGATGGTTTAGCCCGTCTCGTTTGATGGTGGTCTGGTCTGTTGTTCTTCTCTTCTCCTCTATTATGCGTTATTGTGCCGATATGCGTTGCGCGGTCAGACGTTCGGGACACCCGTATCGGTATCGCATCCAGTTGCTCACAATAGAACCAACTCTTTGGATCTGCAAGTCCCCAGCATTGCGCACCGACGCGCGATGGAAGCCATCTTGGGACATGTAGACACGTCTTGGCGCACCGGGCATGACTGGCAGAGTCATTCAGACGTATCCAAACTTGCCCGAGAACGCCGTGTTGCGCGGCGCTGTTTGTGCTGTTTTGCGCACGCACAGAGCCGGCACTGATGAGACGGCGAGAAGTTGGAACGGAGTGGGTTGGATGATGGATGGACGATGGAGAGGTGGATGGAGCATCTCATCGCATCGCGATCTCCCATTTTCCGCAGCAGCATAGCATCGTCCATGTGGCCTGCACAAGTGTCTGGGGGATCCACTGGCGGGTGGGCCACTTCTGTGAGAGCCTACCTTGTCAGTATCTATCTTGGTAGAGGCTAGAGAGTGGTGAGGGTTTCCGGTCGATCACGATGTCGACCCCCCCGACGTTGAAGTGGAAGCGTCTGTCAGTCATCATCACCAGGGTTCCGAATGTCCGTCCCGTCCGACGGCCTGGCTGCCAGTCATCAGTCATGCATGTTAGAGGGAACGAAAAAGAGCCCCCGGTCTTTTCGAAAGTGAAATGACCCGAAATGCCACTTGCTGAGATGAGGTCAGGTCATAATACGCTGTATCCACGCTTGAAAGGGACCAAAGAGGGAAATGGCGTATGACTGTCTTGGGACAAGCTTCACGGCAGGAGCGACAGTGACAGGCCAGCTAAAGGCACCGCTACTGCCGTAATGACAAGTGCGTTTTGCCATTGCCAGACGGACCCAACGGGAGACGGGAAGGAGCTGAACGGCGCGCTGGCGTCCATGCTACTGCCCTGTATCGGAGTACCTACGATACGGTACCTTCGTACCTTCTGATGATTCCTACAGCGATAAAAGTACCCAAATTGCCAAATGATAATGGAAAGCTCAGCAGCCGGGCGAGGAGGAGAGCACCCAGGTGGGCTCAGCGTTCGGCCTTCCATCCCTGCGGCCCGCGCTAGCAGACGTGTTCGGTGCCCACACGCCCCCCCAAGACGGAACCCACTCCCCTGGTGACCTCTTAGCGCGTCTTTCCCCCCAAAAATACCACGCAGTCGTCACCGAAGCCGAGACTTCCCTTCAGCGCAGCCAGAAACCAGAAACGCCGTGGATGTGTGACGCTGGCGCGGGCAGGAAGCCTGGCCGGCCCATCCCAGCGGCACCTGCCTGCACATTACCTAAGGCGATGGCCAGCTGGCGATTGGTTATTATCGCGGGCCAATCAACCACACAGAATCAACAGCTGCAGCGGGACCGCACCCACTTTAAGCTTCTTTCCTCTCTTCGATTCGTTTGCTCAACAGCATCGTCAGTACGTATTACTATGTATCCGCAGATACTTGTGCAATTGTACTTGCACTTTTTGCTCTCGTCCTTGGTCACTGGTCCCACACCCCCCATTTCCATCTCACCGCACCTTTGTCCACCTGGAAAGAGCGACCAGACAGCGGCACCTACCACTGGAACAGCACTTTCCAGCAGCAGCTCCACGCCTGGCCAGCGCATCACAACCACCACCACTAGGTACCACCCGCTGCTTGCCAACCAGCCAGCGCGCCTGCCTTCAATCACACCCTCCTCTCCTCCTTGGTGTGTGGATGCCTCTCCTCCTCGTTCCTCCTCCTCCTCCTCCTCCTCCTCCTCCTCCTCCTCCTCCTCCTCCAGTGTCCTCCCCTCCAATTCTCCCACACCTCCATCTTCATCATCGTCGTCGCAACACGCGCACACACCCACCACAAGCATCTCCCACACCCTCCTCCTCCCTCTTCTCTTGCTCCTCCTCCCACCCTCCAACTCGCTCACCCCTGCTCCTCTGCGTCTCCCCTACCCATTTAGCGTCCCTCTTGTCTTGCCTGTTAGTGTCCACCGACATTACCAGCTCGCTGTGGAGACGCAGACAAAGCCTCACTTCTGCGACTGGACGATCGTTGCGCGGCTCATCCTGTCCTGCCCTTTAAACCACTGGTCTCGCCAGTTCGCCTTCCCCAGGTCTCTTGCGATCGTCTTCCCTTTCGAAGCCACAGATCCCTTGTCTATCGCCTCGACACAAGCCCTTGATCCCATTCACTCGCACTCGTACAACCCTCGAGTCCCGACGAAGGAGCAACCAAAAAAAACAACCAACACAGCGGCCTTGTTTCGTCGAGACGATCCGTCTTCGATCACTGTCCCCGCTAGTTTCCACCCATCTTCACTCGAGGGGCCTTTGGATGTGCCAGCGCAACACGAGGCTGCAGTCCACCACCGCAACACCTCAAACACGAACACCAAGCTATCGGCATCAAGCTATCAACACCAAGCTACCAGCATTCAGCTATCCGCCCCGTCCTGACTCGGATGCCCGCCGCTTGGCCTACCCTTACCCACCGCCCGTCTGTCATCGACCGTTTACCCCGGCCCAACGCCGGATATAGAGACACCAATATGAATCAACAGATGCCCTTCAACGAGCTGCAACGTCTTTGCGCAGAACAGCAGCAGGAGCTTGACAACTTCAAGAGACTTTTCGCCTCTCAGGCAAATCAAGCTCAAGCAAGTCAACTGAACCTGTACCCGGTCCAAGGCGACTTCCGTGCGCCATTCGTCCAGCCCCAGCTTCACCAACACAATGCCGCACCCCAGGGCAGGAAAGCCGCCATGTCGAGGAGCAAGTCCACCATGGGCTACTCCGGGGCATCAACGAGACTGATGGTTAGCCACGCCTGGCCCCCATACTTACTAGTCATGTCATGATCCGTGCTAACAAACTTCCAGGAGCACACCAGCGACATGGACTCGCCGCAACCCATGAAGCGTCCGAGGGTCATGTCTCAGCCCATGACGGGTATGTCAAGGAGCACATCCAACCGCTCGGAAAAGTCAATTCCCTTCGTCGCAAAGGGCCCTCTCGCTCCCCTCCAGACGTCAAATACCGCCAACACCATGATGGACCGCTTCTACCAGTCCCACGACGACCCTCCCGTCATGTTCCAGCAGCCCTCGCACCCGCTTCAGCGCGCCCCTTCAAATCGTCGCCAGTCAAGTCTCCCCAGAGTCGAGGAGAACATGGACTATGCCAATCTCAGCGTTGGCATGGACATTACAGAGTACCTCGCCATGCAACACGACGAGAACATCCCCTCACCGGCCTTGGTCCCGCCCCAGCCCGCCTTCTTGATGCCCGACGGCCGTCACTCTCAGGCCAGCTGCCCTTCCATGAGCTCCGGCACCTCCGCCCCGGAGACGATGCCCTTGACGAGGGAGAACAGCTCCTTTGACCACCACATCGAGAACCAGTCCCTCAGTGGCGCCTTCGACATGGCTCGCATCAACTCGACCCAGTCTCAGTTCGACTTCATGGCCCACGACGCCTTTCCTGTCGGGCCCCTCGGCACATCGCCCCTCGGCAAGCCGGAGAGCTACCTCGCCCACGTCGGCGGTGCGGGCTTGTTCCCACAGCACGCCCAGCCCTCGCCCATGGAGGAGAACTTCCTGTCGCAGGGCTCTTCTCTCATGGAACGCTCCATCTCGACCAACAGCACAGCTTCTACCAAGTCGACCCAGGAGCGCCGGGCCAAGGAAGTCTTCCAGCAGCAGATCCAGAACGCCACCCGCACCGCCCTCCTGCCCAAGCCTGCCGACTCTGGCAAGCGGTCTCAGTCTGCGGCGGCCAAGAAGGAGGGCAAGGTTGCCGTGGCCAAGGGCACGTACACGCGTCCCAAGCACCCCAAGGTGTACTGCGACCAGTGCAACGAGCACCCTGACGGGTTCCGCGGCGACCACGAGCTCAGAAGACACATCAGCGCTAAGCACGAGGGCGTCATCAAGAAGTTCATCTGCCGGGACCCTGCCACGGTCGGCATCAAGTCCAACGTGGAGGCCATCAACCCTCTGTCCAAGTGCAAGCAGTGCATCAGCGGAAAGCACTACGGCGCCTACTACAATGCCGCCGCGCACCTCCGCAGAACCCACTTCAAGCCCAAGACCCCGCGCGGCAAGAACAAGAGGGGCGACGACGACGAGAAGCGCGGCGGCAAGGGCGGCGGCGACTGGCCTTCCATGAACGAGCTCAAGTCGTGGATGCAGGAGGTCTTCGTCTCGGCCGACGAGGCCGCGTCCAACGGGGCTGAGGCGCAGGAGGACGACGAGGAGGAGGCTACGCAGTTCGCCAACACTTCGATACCCATGGACCTTTCGCTTGGCCACATGGGCGAGAACATGTCCTTCGACATGGCCCTGTCTACGTCGTACTCGATGCCTTCCGAGCTGGCGGCCATCGACACCCAGGCCTCCTCCTACCTGGCTGTCTCAGACATGCCGCTCTCATCGGCGTCCGAGGCGTTCGCCCTGTCGCCATTTCCGAACTCGCCGATGAACGGCGGCCTGTCGCACGAGACGGCCTTCTCCATCTCGTCATCGAACACGGTCACACCGACTACCTATCTGAACCAGCTGCCCGATGGCTTCGATACCTACTCCCACTTCTAATCAAGATGTCTCGAACCTCATTTGGTTTGATTATCTTGGTTGCCTATTTTCGTTTCGTGTCACATTCTTTCCCCCCCATTGTGGCTGGGCCTTCGACGTTGGGTCGCCTTCAGGCAGTGATTGGGCCGGTCGGGTCTAGTCTGCATGACGCGGGCCTGCCCAACACCGCCCACCACCGCGGCCGACCACGCAGCCTGCAAGGTCGAGCAGAAAGAAAAAGAAAAGAAAAAGCACAGAAAAAAAGGTATATCTTTCCTTACGACCGATGATCGTGTCATGACATCATGGTCAGTTGGACCGGCTCGGGCGGGATGTCAGACCAGGTGGAACACCCATGTCTGCACCCGCTCAGCCCATCTACTTGTTACAAGCTGTCTCAGTCGTCTCATTTTCCAGGATCTTCTTGTCGTTTCTCATATCTCACAGTTCTTTCTTGTTGCGCTCGACAGTCGATGGGGATACGTTTCACATGGCTCAGTGTTATGCGGTGATAGCATCCACGCCTCTTACGAGCCAGCTGCTCCCGGTGGTGCAACCGGAGCTTCAAAACGCTGTACATATACGGCCACGTTTTTGGACCAAGCGTCCACGGAACCAAAAGGGCGTGCGCGAGCGACGGTTCGGGGATGTCGCTCCCGCCGCAGACGGATACAGGCGTTGTATCTCCGCGAGGAGGTTTGTTTTCAACAGAGGGTGTCGTTTTCTGCAAGGTGTTGGGGATTTTGTACTTATTTTTGGACATGTCATTTGGAACATGGTGATCGGGACTTTGGCTTGTCCCGTGGCGTTTAAATCTTCTTGTATACGTATACACAAACCGATGGGAATTTCGGTGCGTTGGATGGACGCAGCCGCGGCGGCTTGCGTGGGGTCGGCTGGTAGGACTTGGATCTGTCCTGGGTGGTGGGTGTACAGCACAAGCTAAAAGTCAAATCAGGTGCTCCGCACCTTTGCACTTTCATTTCAGTGTCCTTTTTCGCCCGGTGATTTCGCTGGGGGACTATTATTTCACACCCCCAAGCCGAATATCCCTCTCCCACAAGTTCCCACGCTGCAACAATAACGGACAATAGTAACGATGACGGACGATGGTAACGATGATAATAGTAGTGTGCTGTATTATATAGAGGGGATGCGAAATTCTTGTCCCCTTTTGCTGTTGCTGATGTTCAGTTGGTGGGTAACTACGTGCCAACCAGGGGGGTCTTGAAGCAGCTACCTAGGCAACCCCCGACGACTGGAAACTGAGAAAGGTCCTTTGGAAAATGAGTGATGATTATACATCTGAAGTCTAAACATGTAATGTGTTTGAAGGTACAGAGGGCCAAAGCACGACCAAGTCTTGGGTCTATCACTCCGTTGGCTCGCGCATAGGAACACGCCCAGCAGATGTTTGCCATCATTTGCTGCGCCACGAGTCCTCTCACTGTGCCTGGGCTCATTGACGGCGGCCGGCCCCGGGTTTAGGTGGGGCCTTTCGGGGCCGGCTTCCTCTGACTTCGGTGGAAGACTTGACTCTGCAAGAAATGCTTAACAACACGCTGAGAAATATTTGTTTTCTTTCTTTCCTTCTCGGGAGGAGGAGTTTAGTTACTAGATCTGGGTGGACTGTTTGACTAGGTAGGAGAAAATTAGAGGAACTTGGGCTGCTGCTGCTTGCTGTATGCCAATTCTAGGCGGGCAGATGACAATGTCCGTCTAGAACCGGCCACAGAACACTGGAGATGATGAAAGAGCGAGCTGCGGAAGGTGCTAGGTAGTTCAACGGCTGCCTTGTATTGTTTGATTGATTCAGACTGCCTTGGCGGCCTGGGAAAGTGCACTGAGGCCTCTTGCCTCCGGTCACCTGCTCCCCTTTCACCTTCCCCATCTCATTGAAGGTAGGTACCTACCTACCTAGCTCTTTCCACGACCTTCCGGGCCCAGCCATGTCAGTCTTCAGAAAGCCCTAAGACACAGGTTTTCGGTTAAAGAACTGGAAGGCACGGGATTTCCTTTGTGGGGCGAAATCTTTTCTGTCTCGTCGTCCATCTCCTTCCTACGTCAAAAACCATCATCGGCACTCATCATCGACGTTCATGATCAGCAATCATCAACGGCATTCCATCTTCCCTCATCACCAGCATCCGCTGTTTCGTCATGTCGGATCCGCTTTCAACAGCCGGCAGCGTGGTGGGAGTCATCTCCCTTGGCCTCCACGTCACACAAATG
>WIGM01000292.1:15663-50345 GCA_014235935.1 Colletotrichum musicola | reverse complement strand
TTTACTTCTAGACACGACGGACGGCTCTCTGGGAACTCACATTTGGAACTCGTCACCAGAAGACCTGAGAGTAAACTCACATGTAAACAAAGCCCCTCCGTCTTACCCCTCGCCGGTCTCTCGCTGACACGGACAGTAGTACCTCGTAGCGACGGTCACATTGTACCAGTTCTCCTTCACGGCCGCCAAGGCGGCCGTCCTCCTCCAGTACCGCCGCGCCTTCGCGATCCGCTCCGTCCGCATGTTCTGCGACATCTTCCTCGCCGTGATCCTCGTCTTCATGGTCCTCATGACCGTCGCGGGCGCCGTCGTCACCCGTCCCCTCTTGGATCCGAACTATAGGCCGGGCGGAGACCAGAGGTGGTTCCTGGCGTTCGGCTACGCCAACGCCGCCATCAACCTCTTCACGGACGTCGTCATCTTCATCCTGCCCCTCCCGCTCGTGGGCCGCCTGCAGCTCGCGACGATGCAGAAGGTTGGGCTGATCGTCAGCTTCGGCGTCGGAATCTTGTGCGTTTGCCCGGGCACTTATCATACACGCCCCATACCCAAATACTGACGCGCAGAACTCACAGCACCGGAGCGATATCGGTCCTTAGAATAGCCAGCCTGCCCACGGGCATTGATAGCACCGACACGTTCTACGAGGCAGTCCCGCTCGTGCTCCTTACCATCGCCGAACCGACGACGGCGCTGGTATGCGCCTGCGTGCCGATCCTGCGGCCGCTGATGAGGTGCTCGGGCGGCTCCCGGTTCTCCAGCCGCATCGCCGGCTCCTCCCAGCGGCCGCTACCGATCGAATCCACGAACAACGGTACGGCGGCGACGCCGAGCACGCCCCGCTCGCCGACGAGCCCGACGAGACCGGAGATGACGCGCGTGCGGACCATCGGCGGCGGGATCAGGGGGGAGAGTCCCCTATCGGATGGACGGAGTAGCATGAAGAGAGGGCTCGACAGCAAGGGGACTAGGAGGCCGAGTTTTTCCGACCTGAGTAGTACGCCGGTCCGGACATGAAAGGCTGAGCCGACAGTATGAGTCGACGTTGGTGTATAGACGACTTTTATGAACGTACCTACCCAATTAATAGTAATCACAAGTAAAGAAAAACAGCATCCGGACGTGCTCAACAACCTGACGTTCCCGCGCGCCTCTTTACGGAAGCTTGTTGTTGTCTCGCCGACCCAGCCGGCTGCTGATAGTTGTGATAAAGCCAGAGAGCCTCGAGGCTCCCATCGGCACGCTGCGCCGCTCGAGGAAATGGACCTCATTTCACGTCATATTGCGACTGGGGCTCCGTCGACGACAAGCCAATGCGCCGCAAGTACATGTCGTTCCACCCCCTGGCTGAGAGGCAAACTGTAGGGACCCTCAAGCACATGACATCTGTCAGGAACCAACACAGCAAACAACCAGTCGCACCATGGGACGGACACGCGATGGTACTTGTACTTCTTCCGACAAAGACGGCGCCGCGCAACTCCGACGTTGTTGGTTGCCTGCGGTGGCATTGATATGGAGACTGGACCCTTATCTGTAAGCTAGGAAGGATATACCTCCGCAGTGTCCGGACGGGTCTCCTAGAATCTCGTCATTGGTCAGGCATCATCTAATCATTTCAAAGATGAAATCGTCGTCCCACTGTGACACTTGACACCTGACATTGCGTCCCTGTCAGTGGGTCTGGAAGCTGAGCTTGTTGGTTGTCTCAAGTGTCCCGAGTCCCAACAGTCAGCAACTCCCCTCACATCTCACCATCATCTTCTTTGCGCAGATTGATGTGATGGGCATGTTGTACCTAGGTAGCTCCGGCGGCGAGCCGCTGAGGGCAGTTTCCCGAATGGGAAACAGAACCGGGCGCCGTTTCGACTCCTAAATATCGGCTCCGGCCCGGGGCAGGTGAGTCCAGATCTAAGAATGAGAGGTTCGGTTAAAGGCCTCCTGAATCGAAAGAACTTAAGGGCAGAAATCGGGATCTTCTTGGCAACATTTCATAAAGAGTGGTTTTTTTCTCTCCTCCCTTGGGCAGACAGATCCTATCTTACGATAAATGCATGCCGAGACTCGTACCGGGGCCACATTAGTGGGGGGAAAGGGCACCCCGGTCCAGCGCCGCGGGTAACAGTCCGACTTCCACGATGCTTTCTTTTTTCCTTTCCCTCTTGAAGTTGGTCATCCCAGTTCTGATTCGGCCGTTAATGAGTTGCTGTGGAGTTCGCACGCGGAGTTTAGACTCTTTGTCTCAACGGGGGCCATGGCGAGAGTTGCCTACCCTGCCCACGGACATTGCTAGGGCTGGAGAGAGGCCGGGATATTTAGGATGAGAGGCTCCCCGCGGAGGAGAGCCACTTTGAATGGATGTCAACATTGCTTTTTCCAACGCCAGCGTGTCGCGCAAAAGTCTGCTTACTTTCTGATTTGCATTTCTTCCCCCTGTCCAGGCTCCAACCTCTCTCCTAGGGATCATCGCAGTGGGCGAGAAAAAAACCCACTCGGAACTGTCAACTGTCACTTTTCTTAGCCATGGAAAATTTCCCCTCGGCCTGGCCTTGACTTTCCTTTTCGCTAAGCTGCCACCAACATTTTGTGTTTGCTTCTTCCCTCCAGTTCATTACGTTGCGGGTCCCTCCTCCTCCTGAGCGGAGCGACTCCGGAGACGCAAGGCGACTGCAGCAATATGACCACTCACAACCCTCGGCCCAAGATCGCAAAGGGCTCACCCGGGGATTGATCCGCGGGACACGGAGCCTGGCGAAAGAAAAAAGAATTTGTTTGCCTGTCAATTCACCTCTCCCGCCGGCCAAAAGAAACCATTGCCCCCCTGCTACCCGCCATGGGTTATGGCCGCCCCCCGAGACTCGAGTGGAGTGACACATTCCAATGTTTGTCTTGCTCCCAGACCATTAAAGTCAACCTAGGCCTCCCGGGCGAGCTGGTCCGGAGGGAGGATGCGAAGGTGGCTTGACTGTTGTGTTACTCTGTTTCGCTCGCATTCCATTCCCGCAAAGAAGAAGACGCCTTTTCGTCATTCGCTCGCGAGCCATCCAGAGGCCCCGGCGCCCGCAACCCGTTCCGACAAAGAAGAGAATGACTTCCCTCCAGTCCGAGTACATGGCCGAGCCGCCGGAGGGCCAAGGGCGGTTCGACGCCGGCACCATCACCACCGGCGCCTTGGCCCTGGGCGGCACACTAACGTCTCTGTCGCTGATATTCGTGGGGCTGCGGGTATTCACGAGGCTATCCATCGTCAAGAGGTCACTCGGAGCCGATGACTGTGAGTTCCGCATCCGAGGTGGGTTGTTCATGGATGGATGCTGATGATACTGGTCTTCAAGATCTCATCATTATCTCACTCGCATTATCTATCGCATTCTACGGCCTATTCATAGACAGTAAGTCCCAGGTCCTTTGGGGTGTAACCCAACAACCTTCACATTGCTGACCCGGATAGTGTGCAATCTCGGCTTGGGAGTACACATGTGGCAGGTGAAGCTGGCAAATTACTCCAAATTATACGCCGTAGGGTCCCTTCCCGAACGCTTCCATGTCTGTCGAGTCAACTAACATGTGGTTCTACACATAGCACGGCATGGTCATCATGGCCATCTACTGCCTGAGCGTCACGTCCGCCAAGATGTCCCTCCTCGTCCTCTACCTCCGCCTGTCGCCGGACCGCCTGTTCAGGATAGTCGTGATATCCCTGATCGCCTTCACGACGGCCTACGGCCTCGCCTACCCGTTTCTGATCATCCTCGGCTGCCGGCCGATCGAGGCCTCGTGGAACCCGGCTTTGATGCGCGGAGCGAAATGTATCGACAAGCAGGCGATCTACTACGCCCTCAGCATAACCAACATCCTCATGGACGTCGTGTGCCTCATCCTCCCGCTCAAGATCATCATCCCCCTCCAGATGGGCACGCGCCAGAAGTGGTCGCTCATCGCCCTCTTCGCCACGGGCGGCTTGTAAGTTCTCATTCGCGCCCCCGTCCTCTCAACTCAGTCACTGACAAGATGTTGTATAGTGTGTGTATATGCGCCATCAGGCGCACCGCCCTCCTCCCGGACATGTTCACCAGCACAGACTACACCTTCGACATCGAGAAGCAGCTCAACTGGGCCTGCATCGAGGTCAACGCCGGCATCATCTGCGCCTCCGTCCCGGCCCTGAAGCCCTTCTTCGTGCGCTACCTGCCCATGTTCATCCACTCGCACCTCACCGGGTCGGCGCGGAAGTCAGCCGCCACCGGCGGCCCCAACGGCGCCGGCGCATCCGCCTCCCACCGGAACTACCAGACATCGGCCCCTTACTCGACGACGGTGGAAAACAACAAGCGCCGCCGCAACGTGCAGTCCGAGGCCTACGAGCTGCACTCGCATGACGACCTCTCGCTCTCGTCGTCGAACGAGATGCCTAGCAAGCCCGGCGGTGGCGGTGGAGCCGGCAGCGAGGATGACGATGTTGCGAAGCTGTGGTCGGGGAACGCGTTTCGCAGGGATCGTGGGCAGGGCGGGCACCGACAGACTATCATTGAGTCGACGCCCAGGGACACGGATGGGAGCAGCTTGGGCAGCTTGGAGGACATTCGGTCGGCGGCCGCGGATGGCCTTGCGCTTCCCGCGCGGATGGCGAGTGTGAGGGCTTCAGGGGGTATCACGGTTACGACGGAGACGAAGGTCGTGTACGAGCGGTCATGAGTTTTGGTGCTTCTGTCATGCGTGGCGACATGTTTCTTTCAGCAGGGTTAGACCGGATTTCTCACATGGCGCTATTCGGTTGTCTGTAATATACCATGGAGCGTTGCGACAGACTCATCTAGACATTATTTCAAGTCCATAACATCCCTCAAGTCCTTCACCTCAGTCCCGGGTCGAGTCGAGACCGGCTTGGATTTTCTATCCCCATATTTCCACTCCTTCCTCAGCCCACGGGTCTTCCCCTCCAGGGCGTCGGCGATGTAGTCCCCGATGATGGGGAACATCTTGAACGCGTGGCCCGAGTCACCCGTCCCCAGGAGCAGCTCAGGGTGCTTCGGGTGGTTATCGATGAGCCAGTGGGCGTCGGGAGAGTCGGTGCACCAGCACACCCGCGCGCCGAGCAGCGGCCGGCCCGAGAATTGAGGCATGACGACGTCGACGAAGCGGGTGATCGCCTTGGCGGCCTCCTCCGGGATGCCGTCGTCCGGGTGCGCGCTCGCGTATCGCGGGACGGAGTAGTGCTCCACCTTGCCGGAGGGGTCGGTGTAGGTGCCGAGGCGGTATTGGTAGCCGGGGTTGTTGTCGCAGATCTTCATCCACCCTGCGTTTGTCCTCGTCAGCTCTATATCCTCTGGGTGTTATCTCTCAGTATAACTTACTAGTTTCCGGGTCGGGCTCAAACGTGAATCCCAGCTCAAAGTTGTCAATGACGGGAACGCCCTTCCACTGCGTGACCTCCTCCTCTGAAAGCTCAACGTGCGCCAGCGTCCAGCACTTCGTCCACATCTCCCTCGACAACTCGGGCAAAACCTCGGGCGATGCCGCGCCGGTGCAGAGCACGTACCTGTCCGCGTGGACGACGCCGCCGGACGCGACCTCGATGCCGTCAAGCTTTCCAGAAGGATCCAACCGCAAGCCCGTCATGGTGCCCTCGGGTCCCGAGACGAACTTGACGCCGAGGTCAGCGGCAGCCTGTCCCCATTTCTCGATGGCCTTGCGTGAGTGCGCCCAGCCGCCCTGGCTGTTCCACAAACCCTTCCACTCCTCGATTCCGGTGGCATCGCGGAGCTGCGGGACGTGCTTGACGATCTGCTCCCTTCCCTCGACCAGCTCGAGGCCGTCGGCCCGTCCGGCTTTCTTCAGGTTCTCGTAGGACTGCCTGAGATGCTCCTCGGCCTGCGGATCGCCGGTCGTAGTGATCATCCGGCCCTATTTCTAACGTGAGCGCCAAGAGGAAGAAAACCAAGCGGTCATGAGAAAGACTTACGGTCTCATGGAAGATGCCATCCCACTCGGGTTGCCTCCACGCGTCGAGCGCCTCAATTGCCAACCCGGTATACAACGGCTCATCGTACTCTGTCCTGATGATTTTGTTCAGGTCGTAGGCGGCGGAGTCGAGGCTTGGCACAGGGTGCCTGTCGATGCAGATGATGTTTGTGTAGCCACGTTTCGCAAGGTGATATGCCGTGCTGATTCCAAACGTGCCCCTATCGTAGAGTCGGTCAACTAATGTCAAGTCTCTTTCCACTCATACGGACTTACGCTCCGATAATGACGATGCTGGACGCCTTGTTCGGGGGGATGCTCTCCGCCATGGCTGATGATTGATTACGATTATTGCTCGAATGATAACGCCGGACTATTGAGATGACCGTGAAATAAAGATAACAACGCTTGGATAATCAGGATCAAGAGTGATGAGCTGTTGATGGATAATACATGACTGAAGTTGACTGCAACTCCACTACATTGAAGCGAGTCAAAGAGTCATCTCCTCATTGGCCCGTCATTTCCTCTCTTCATGCACATCACCCCGGAGGAACATAACTGGACCGCCTACCGTCCAACTACGCGTCCAAACACATGATTGCTGGGGGTCAATGCCGGCTTGGACCTTCCCCTTTGGGCTCTCCCTCTGCTATCCCCTTTGCTGCGTAGTTTCCCCTCACCGACTCCCAGACCAGAGCGTGGGAAACCCTGAACATACGAATAAGCTTTTTACAAACACTCATTACTCATGGTAGTTTTTCTGCTCAACTATCCTTCCCATTTGGGGACCCCTGAAGTCCGCACCGCTGCGGTACCGAGGACTCGAGATCCACCAAAAGGGCAACACAGGCCAGATAGCTTGGACCTTCCCGGGCAACCTGCGCCGCGGCTGGTTCCAGCGAGTGTATCATGGGGAAACAACCGCGAAAAGGCTATCTCGACTGCGGGGTCTGGGGGGTTTTGCAATGGGTTTTGGTTCGTCACGCGAGAGAAACAGGTGGCACGGCTCTGGGCGTCTGGAAACAAGAGGGAAGGTCGTTCACGACGGACGGGTCATGACTATCCAATTGTTGAGACGATCACATCTCGCACACCGTTCGACCTCGGGAGAGAACCTCACGCAGCCAGTTTCATAGACTCGAAACATAAAAGAGACGCGTCCCATCACAGCAACTAGTCCGCTCGTCAACCGGCTTCGTGTTACCGCGATCCCCATCGACGGTCCCGGTCACCAGTCACTCGTTCGTTCACATCGACAATGTCCGCCGCAGCGCCAGAAATGACGGCCGAAAAGGTTGCGGTGTCCTCGGGCCTCCACCCGGCGCCGCCGCCCGACCTCGACCGCGACGCCGAGGACCCGGACAAGGCCATGGCCGTGGCCATCGGTGAGGTCGACGAGCACTTCGACATCGACTCGGACAACTCGCCCTACCCCGAGGTCCGCGCCAACGTGCCCAACACGGACGACCCGTCCATGCCCGTCAACACCCTTCGCATGTGGTTCCTCGGCGTTCTCTTCACCGTCGTCGGCTCCGGCATCAACCAGTTCTTCTCCATGCGCTACCCGGGCGTCACCATCTCCTCCCTCGTCGCACAGCTCGTCGCCTACCCCGTCGGCAGCGCCCTCGCGCGGGCGCTGCCGATCATGAAGGTTCGCGTCCTCGGCCGCGAGGTCGTGATCAACCCGGACCACAGGTTCAATGTTAAGGAGCACGCCGTCGTGACCATCATGTCCAATCTGTCCTTCGGCCCGTCGTGGGCCACCGACATCATCCAGGCGCAGAAGGCGTCCGCCTTCTACGGCCTCGATACCCCCGTGCCGTACCAGTTTCTTCTTGGCCTGTCAATGCAGCTGTTCGGCCTCGGCATGGCCGGCCTCGCGTACCGCTTCATCGTCGAGCCGCCGCACATGATCTGGCCGTCGACCCTGGCCAACGCCGCGCTGTTCCAGACCCTGCACGGCCGGGCGAACCCCGCCGCCGACGGCTGGAAGATCTCGAGGTACCGCTTCTTTGTGTACGTCTTCGTCGGCGGGTTTCTTTGGTACTGGCTCCCCGGGTACATCTTCACCGGCCTCAGCACGTTCGCCTTCATCTGCTGGGCCGCTCCAAGTGAGTATTCAAGCATAAACAGGATCTGGATGAGAAGTAACTAAGAACTATACAGACAACGTCGTAGTCAACAACCTTTTCGGCATGTCAACCGGCCTGGCCTACCTGCCTACGACCTTCGACTGGTCCCAGATCGCCTACAACGGCTCCCCGCTCGTCGTCCCCTTCTGGGCCCAAGCCAACGTCTTCGCCGGCTGGGTCGTCATCTTCGCCCTCGTCACACCCATACTCTACTACACCAACACCTGGTACACGTCTTACCTCCCCTTCTCCGGCGCCGACACGTACGACAACGCGGGCAAGATCTACAACGCGACCCGCGTCGTCGGCCGCGACGGCAACTTTAACGCCGCCGCGTACGAAGCCTACAGCCCGCTCTTCATGCCCGTCACCTTCGCCCTGAGCTACGGTGTCTCCTTTGCGGTGATGACCTGCGTGCCGACGCACATCTTCATCAACCACTGGCGCGACATCGTCGGCGCCTTCAGCCCCGGAAGAAAGAAGGACGTCCACGCCCGCATGATCGAGCGCTACCCAGACGTGCCGTGGTGGTGGTACGCCATCCTGACGGCCGTCGTGCTCGCGCTGTCCATCGTCGTGCAGGAGGTGTACAAGACGCAGATGCCCGTCTGGGGCATCTTCTTGGCCTTTGGTCTGGCGTTCATCTACCTCATCCCGACGGGCAGCGTCTTCGCCGTCGCCAACCTCAACAGCAACGTCCTGACGGTCCTCGGCGAGATCGTGTCGGGGTACCTGATCCCGGGCAAGCCGATCGTCATGCTCATCTTCAAGTTCTACGCCTACACGGGGCTCAGCCAGGCCATGATCTTCTCCTCGGACATGAAGTTGGGAGTCTACATGAAGATCCCGCGGCGCACCCTCTTCGTAGCTCAGCTGACGGCCTGCATCGCCGGCTCCCTCGCCCAAAACGCCGTGCTCATGTGGATGCTCGAGAACGTCCGCGGCATCTGCTCCGAGGACCAGCCGAACGGGTACACCTGCCCGCAGGGGAGAGTCAACTTTTCCAGCTCCATCGTCTGGGGCGCCATCGGCCCCGCGCGGCTTTACAGCGTGGGCAGGATCTACTCGGGCCTGCTGCACCTCTTCTGGATCGGCGCCCTGCTGCCCGTCGTGACGTTCTTCTTGAGGAAGAGGTTCCCCGAGAACCGGTTCCTGAGGAACCTGCACTGGCCGCTCTTCTTCGCCGGCACCGGCAACGTGCCGCCCGCGACGGGCATCAACTACACCTCGTCCTTTGCCGTGTCCTTCATTTTCAATAAGTGGCTCAAGGGGAAGTACCCGCAGTGGTGGGCAAAGGCAAGTTTTGAATCTTTCGACTTAGTTCTGTTCAATCTAGTTTCCACGTCAAGTTTTCCATTCGCTAACTCGGAGGTAACGACAGTACAACTACGTCCTCTCCGCCGCCCTCGACTCCGGCCTCGCCATCTCCGCCATCGTGATCTTCTTCACCCTCGTCTTCCCCGGCGTCAGCCTCAGCTGGTGGGGCAACAACATCCAGAAGACGACCGTCGACGGCCGGGGCGTCCCGTGGATGGCCATGCCCGCGAACGGCACCTTTGGCCCGACCACCTGGTCGTGAAACTGGGGATGTTGTGTTAATGTGTGATGTCATCTTTTCCGTTAATAACCTGAGACCTTTGCTTCCTGTAGTTTCTTTGAGTTGCTAAGACATTCAAAACGAGACCAGATACTTGAGACCTTTCCAGCCGACTAATTGAGAGAAAGATTCGAGCGAAAATCCACGCTCAACCCGAGAACCCCGTATCCCATCTTGATGAACACTATCAGAATCAGTCTCCTTTTTTTCTTGTTAACCAAAACAGAACGCCCGCTCAGAACCATTGAAACCTCGAAATGAGAGAGAGAGAGAGGAGAGAGAGAGAGAGAGAGAGAGAGAGAGGAGAGAGAGAGAGAGAGAGAGAGAGGAGAGAGAGAGGAGAGAGAGAGAGAGAGAGAGATAGGTAACTGCTGGAAACGTTTCAAGCAAGACTAATGTTGTGGCAGTGCGGCGCAACGAACCTCGCCCAGTCGTTGAACGCCTTGGGACCAGGCGAGACGGACCGCTCGGGAGCCAAAAACGACGCCGCCTCGCGCTGCTTCCACACCTTTTCTATGACGGATCGCGCGCGTGTGACGTTGGACAGCGAGTCCGACAGTCTATCCAGGGCGTACAATACGAACGGCCGAGCATGGCGTGGAGGAGCAGAGCCACCATCACCAAAGTCTTGTGTCGTCCACTCCATCTCCTCCGTCGGATCCAGCTGGCACGCAGCCATGAAAACGGGCCACGTGAGCCCCGCTTTGACGTCCGCGCGCAGCAGCTCCGCGACGAGGCCCAGAATCTTCTTCACGCCCTGCCGGATGACGGGTGTCGCTGGGCTCGTGTCGTTGAGCGCCGAGTGGAGGTACAACTCAACAGTCAGCCTCTTCATCTCCGCCGACGTCCGCACGACCTTCTCATCCTCGTCCTCTCCCTCCGCAGCAGCGAGCTTGAGACTCGGCTGCTGCAGAAGCGCAACGAGCCGCGCCCGCTGCGCCTCGAGATCCCGCCAGCAGTCCTCGGCCGTCGAGGCGCCCAGCCGGTGGTACCGAAAACTCAGCTCCGTGATCTCGCCAATGATGCTCACCAGCCGCGGCGAGCACCCCATCCACGGGTCCAGCCGGTCCTCTCCCTGGGCGGCCCAGAAGTCGTTCCCGAAGATGGGCTCCTCGCCGCACGCCGTGCGGCCCATGACGTCGTAAAACGCAAAGTACCGCTCCGCGAACCTGATGATCCGCTCCCACGGCCCTTGCTGCCGCAGCGAAGCAGCGACGGCGGCGCCGCCGCCCTGCCGCCGGAAGCGGATCAGGTCCCGCGCGCCGCGAAGGTGCGTGACCCAGCGCTTGTCGCACTCGGCGATGATCTCGAGCTGGCAGAGCAGCATCATCAACACCAAGACCTCGGAGCTGGCGGCCACGTCGATGGACGGCCTGCTCTCGAGCGTCAGGCGCAGCGAGCGGATGACCTTGGCGGAGTACCCCAGGGCCACGGGGTGGTAGGCGGAGTCCGTCCGCGCGCGGTGCGAGGCCGCGAGGCCGAGGAGGGCGTGCATGAGCGCCGGCGAGGCGGACGAGACGGCGAAGGGGAAGATGAGGGCGGAGAAGGGGGACTTCTCCTTGGCGCAGGGGACCGTCATGGGGCAGATGCGGTCTAAGTAGTACGATAACAGGTGCGACTCGGCGCGGCCGTCGAGCTTGATGTAAGACACGGGCTGCGTGAGGCTGTTGACGTTGCGCCGCAGGGCGAGGGCCATGGTCCTGCGGTCGTCGCCGGAGCCGCTGCTGTCCCCGTTGGACGAGGACGAGGACGACGAGGAGGACGACGGGTCGTCGCCCTCAAAGTCGGTGATGAAGGTGTTGAGGAAGCCGAAGGAGTGGACGTGGGTCGGCAGGCTCCAGTACGACGGGTCCGGGACGGACGGCGGCGCGCCGGAGGGCCTCCTCTTGTTGTTGGCGCCACCGCCGCCTGCCCCGGATTTCGACCACACGCCGGCCCTGCCGAAGGCGCGGCCGACGTAGTCCGTCTCCCACTTCAGGATCTGGACGTAGGCGCAGTCCGGGTAGCCGCGCGAGGTGCATGGCCCGCAGTGAGGTTTGGCCTCGTCGCAGCGGATCTTGTGCAGGCGGCAGCGGTGGCACCCGCGGTGGCTCCGCCGGGCCACCTGCTTTGAGGGATCTCTCCTGCGGGGCATGGCTGGCGGGGGGTTTCGATTCGTGTGTTATTGCTGCTGACTCTCTCTCTTTTGGTTCCCTCTTGAGTTGTCGGCTGATTTGTCCGAGAGGGGTGACGATCCTCCAGACAACCACGTTGCTGGTGGGTGAGCGAGGAACTATACTAGATGGAGAGGACCCAGAGCACGACGCTAAGAAGAGCGAAGAGTGGACTGTACGATGGGGCCCGGTATGGAGACAGGAAGATGAATCCGGGGAAGAAGCGACCAGGGAACGCGAGGCGAGGGGAGGGGACCCAGAGTCTGGATCAACTTCGATAGATAGCTGACTAAAACTTCATGTTGTGGGAGCCCGAATCCCACATTGCAGACCACCAAGGGTGAGAGAGAAAGGGAGGGACGGAAAAGACCCTTGGGCCACCGGTGAAGGATAGAGTTCACCAGGATGTATGCTCTTCGTCGCCAATGGTGGACAGAGTTTCGGGGAGAGGAGGTGACGAGCAGGGGTGGTGGCACGTAGAACGTGCAACTCTGCTGCTGTTTAGAGCAAAAGCAGTGGTAGTCAATACCTGTTTGACTACCGATCTCAAACAAAAGCTAAGGGTTAGAGTTAGGGAGGTTTCCGCTGCTGTATATCCGAGTCTCCGAAGTAACGAGAGAAAGGACGGGTTCTCTCATGAGCGCCCACGTAACGTTCTCGATTACTAGTAGTACTTGGTCTTCATTTAACATCAAAAGAATCTTATCGTTATCAAAAGGGATTGCGGGGTGGCTGAGCAGACTCGGCCGACCCACGTATCGTATTGGTTGTTCCGAGATGGAAACCTCTCTCTCTTCCCTCCTCGTCGACCAGAAGAAGCAGAGATGGATAGATCCGCCCGAACCTCCCCGAGCAAAACACTCATTGACTTTTCTTTCTATCCTCTTCTTTTTTCCCCGAGGAGACGTCATCTGCAACGTCGTCCGATGAAAAAAAGCTCCTCGAGCTAAACGACAAGGGACCATGCCAGCCGAACAGGAAACACTTCAACACAGTCCAAACTTTAAGACGTTCCATCGTCCCAGGTGTGGGAGAAAACCGCACGCGATACCGCAACTGGTTAAACCATCCACGACGGTTCAGTTGTCCTTCGTGGATCCGCAATCTCAAAAGTTGGGCCCCGTCGAGGAAATCCGCCTCACTGAACCCGCATCACGGGCCATCAACACCAAGACCAGCCCAGCCCCCACGACTCAAGCATCTCCACACTCCACCCCATATATGCGGCATTTTCGCAGCTCCTTTCAAAAACAAGCAACTGGTCGGTTAGCTCAGTTGGTTAGAGCGTGGTACTAATATGTCATCCAGACATGTCTAGTGATGCCAAGGCCGGGAGTTCAAGCCTCCCACTGATCATATACTTTTGCTGATGCGGCAGACGGAAAGATCAGCAGACTTGCCGGAACATGAGAAGCTTCCAAGCTCCTGGTTCTGCCTGCTTTTGTTTTCGCTTCCTTGGACGGTGAGAGATATACCGTAATATCTACGCGAGCTGCGTCGCCAACTTACTTTTTCTTGAAAACTATACACCAAGTTCCAAAATAATTGGTCCTTTCCAGTGTGCTGGATGTTCACCGGTTGAGGGGGCGTGATGAGATGTTGCGGCTCAGCCGTCACAAGGATGGCGACACGGACATTTGTCTGAGAATGGGTTCCTCGCTTGTAATCCTAGCAGGACTATACAGACAACAGCAGCGACCAACATTAGCGGCCAGGGCGAAGAGCAGCGTGAGTGCCCTCGTAGTAGTAACCAGCCTCAACCAAGCAAACAGAACTGTTGGCGACGCGTTCGATCAGTCAGAGACGCAATAGCCGACGAATGGCTTGCCCCCCATCGTCTCCATCACCTGCCTGTAATTCTGGATCCCAAGAACTGTGCCAGTGACACATGATCGTCAGGAGCCACGAATGATAAAGCCCGGTGCGTTTCTTGCCCTCCCCGGGAATGTACTCGGCCTCGAAGTACGCCGGCGACGTTTCGTTATCAGGAGTCGGGTCTAGGTGGCTTGCGATGATGGACGGGATCTCATCGGGGAAGCTCAACAAGTAGAGTCGGTGGCTGGAACTGTCGCCGTCGGGCCTCCCACCGTCTGAGTCAATCGGGGGTTATGTCCAGTCAGAAAGGCTGTTCTCGGGAATCGAAAGTTACGAAGATGGCATCTGAGCAATGCCATGTTGTTCTGGTGAGATTGTGACGAACAAGGGCGCCGCAGGGCTATTGCTTATTCCCTTCTAGCTGCGAGATCATGTGCCAGGGGCAGCCGAGCTACCCACACCTGCCATCGCTCGAGTTTTCCATCGAAACGAAGCAGACAGAAGAGCAAGCAACCCAGCGCCCTCAAACCTCTACCCAGCCCTCCCAACCCTCAAAAAACACCAGGAACAATAGTCCACCTCTTCCGGATCTTCTCCTCCCCGAACCGCTCCTCATACCACCCCCTCCCCCTCCACGCGCGGGGGAACATGGCAGTAACCTCGTTCACCAAGAACGCCCTCCCGGGGACCCCCCACCCGCTCGCCATCCACCAGCCGAACCACTCCACCCACTCCAGGAAGTAGTGCGGGAACAGCACGTACCGGAACATCATCGTGTTCGGCAGGCGGTAGTGCTTGTCCACGCCCTTCGTTTCGCCGCCCTTCTGCTCCCTGCGCGCCTTCTCCTGCCTCCTCATCTCCGCGCGGCGGATCTCGCGGAGCTCCTCGTCGTGGAAGTAGTTCCCCACCAGGCCGACGTAGAACAACCCGATCCCCGCGACGAACTGCGCAACCCCAAAAGGGTAGAGCCGCGCCTCCCAGGCTTCCGCCGTGGTAGGGCCGTACGCGGCGAGCCACCCGCCGATGGACACCCCGTTGCAGAGCTGGAAGCCCAGCGCGCTGGCCGCGACGAGCGGGTGGATCGGCGACATGGAGGGCTGGATGAAGGGGTATATCACCGCTCGGTAGACGTAGTGTATGACCTGGTCGCGCACGTAATCTGTCAGCGAATGACTTCCCGAGCAACACCCAGCTCGAAGGGGAACCTACAAACAACCCCGCGAGGACCTTGTTCTGCCACGGCAGGTCCTCGATCCCGACCTGCGCGGGCAGCGTGCCCATCATGTACAGCACCGTCAGGAACCCGGGCACCTCCATCAGGAACCACGCGGCCCGCCCGGGTATGTTGAGGCGGCTCGCGACGGACGTCTTGCCCATGCCGTACCACGAGACGAGGTACTGCATCGATCCAATCTAATTCCACGCCGACGACAACAGGTAAGCTTCCGTCGTCCGTTGGAACCAGTTCTCTGCACCTACAATGGGGTATGCGATCTGAAAAACCGTCGATATGAGCGTGTAATTCTCCCGCGAGGGGGGGAACCACCCTTCGATGATGGCCATGATTTCGTATGCGATGGGCGTTGTCGTAACTCAATTTGCGTGTGTCGGGAAAAGCGTCGCGTGGTATCGTAAGTCGTAAAAAAGTGTACAGATACAGAGGGAAAAAAAAAAGAAAGAAAACGAAAGTCCCTTAGCCCGCCTCAGTCGTCGTCCTGATTCCAACCCCCGCAGACGAAAAGAGAGTCAATGACATCAAAAATGCGGCGCGGTGCAACGGGAGCAACGGAAACACGAGAGCTCCGGTAAACATGGGACGGGGCAGCAGCTAGTACTACATGCCGCTAGCCCCGTCATTACACCGCCTACCCCTTCTGGAAGGGGGTGGGGGGGTTACCGTTGAGCGAATACGCGAATCGGGAGCTTCCCCCGCGCTCCGGCAGAGCTCCTTCGCCCCTTGCAGCAGGTCGTAAACCCCACCAAGACCCCTGTAATCATTACCATCGTCGCTATTATCGTTGCCGGTGGTTTTTCTCCGTCGTCCATCACCGTCGTTGGGAACTTAGGTATTCGTTATCGTCCGTCTGTCGTTAGGTACTTTCGTCCAGGAATACGACCTACTTACCTAGGTATATCGTATCCAGTACTGCAGTGGAGGTTGCTTCACCCATGGTGATACTCGGGGTAACAGCGTAACTGGCACCAAATAGGAGCAATGGCTGCTGGGGCAACAAATGAGGATCCTATCCAGTTCTTTCATGATAATCTTGAATTCATAACAGTGGTCCTAAATCGTGAGATTCCAACGCCGCCCGCTGCGGAAGTATGATTGTACAGACAATTAAAACAGGAGAAATAAAAGCGATTCGCAGCTCCGTCTCTGGGGCATGCTTGGAGCCGCGAGTCGTTCATCAATGCCCGCATCAAGAAATAGACTGAAGAACGCCCAATCGTGGAGGAGCCGCCGCGCCCTTCTCTCACATAACGATGCAATCCCTCTCCCTCCCCCCCGACGAGCTTCCCACCACTCCCCCTGGCCCCATGACCCGCCCTCGTCCTCCGCCCATCATCGGCCGCGACGGCGACAGCGGGAACGACGGCCCGGCACCGCTGCTGCCACCTTGCCGGCCCCCCGCGGGGGTGCTGGCAAAGTGATGGGGGTGTCCGGGAGGCGGCTCGTACTTGGCGGCCGCCTGCGCTTGCTCATATGTCGGCGGCGCGTCGTCCACGCCTTCGTCTGCCGGGCGGTTTACCCCTTGTCGGCGGACCGGAACCGCCGGTGGCACCAAGGGCCGCACCATCTGCGGCGGCTGGCCCGGTTGACGGCCCGAACTGGGCGGCACCGTCACGTTTCCTGTGGAGCTCCGCCGACTGCCCTGAGAAGAGGTGACGTTGCTGGTGCTCCGGTTGACTCCCGCTCTCGCCGCCGCCCTGGTGGCGGCGCGTCTCGTTGTCGGTCCCTGCTGCACGCGGGCCTGCTGCTCAATGAACTGCTCGCTAAGCATGCTCTCTCGCCGACGGGCCGCCTGCTCCGCCCGATGTCGCTGCTCTTCCTCCTCCTGCAGCTGGAGCGCAAGCGCCAAGTCTCGGTCCTCCTGTTCGTGGTTTGGCGACATCGGGGTCTCGTCAAGCTGCGCCGCTTCGAGATTCCTACGCCGGCCGCGGCCTTCCACGGTAGTCCAATCGCCCCCGTTACCCGTGTCGATCGTCGGGCGCCTCTGGTTGTTTTGTCCTTGACCGCGTGAGCTGCCCTGCTGCTGCTGCTGTCCGCCGACGATGCGGAAGTCGCCCGAGTAGTACTCGGTACGCTCACCGTTTACATCAGCGAGCGACTCCCACACGATTTCGTCATGGCTTACGTAGCCTGCGTCAGTCACGAGCACAAGCAACTGCTGTGTCGAAGGGTGTCGGTAAAGGGTGGAAAAGTGGTCGTTGCGGAAGAGAATGGCGATGGAGCCGGGCTTCATGGCCTTGGTGATCACGTCCAGGCCGCAGGGCGTAAGTTGTGTGGCAGACGAGTCCAGGAAAGTCTTGATGTACTGAATATCCGAGTACACCTCTTCCTCTTCCTCGTTTAGCGAGCCCAGCCTCTCCTGGAGCTCCTCGTCGCGGAACAGAAGACCCTGTACGTCTTCGAATGACGCCGCCTGGCGCTCGAATGCAGCGTACGCCGGATCGGATTTGGGAGGCAGCCAGCCGTGGATCAGGGGAATGGCGAAAGCGGCGTAGAGTGCCATCTCCCTGGTATCCTCAAAAGTCCCCGGGATCAAGTCGTCGCGCTCGGTCGGGTGCAGGTGGGTGAGGGAGGTGCGCTTGAAGGCCTTGACGATCTCCGGTGTGGGAACGAAGCGAGGGTTGACGTTCATGCCCGTGTGAAGACCCTTCAAGAACTCATATAGCTCGGAGACGTCGGGGAGGGAGGTGTCTTCCTTTGTTCGCCGCGGCGACATCAGCTCGTCAAACACGGCATCCAGCAAGTAACCGAGGCTGATCTGCTCTCGCGAGCGCAGAACCTGCACGAGGGCGGTGTCAGCTATCGATGCTGGCGTCGTTAGGGTAAGCGCGTTGACCAGGGCGACGAGCGGACAAGGCCCGTTGGCATTTTGGACCAGGATAGGTGACGTCCGCGGGTTCTTCTCTGCGCTGTGATCGAACCAGTTGATGTTCTTGATCTGGTATGTTTCGGATTTGCTATCAACGGGGCGAGGGGGCTGGCGAGGGGCTTGCTCGGTATCTCGAGGTGGTAGGGCCGGCTTCTCCCCCGAGTCGTCTGTATCAATCGACAGCCCAGTCGCCGTTGGCCTGTCCTCGCTTGAAACAGCAGGCTCAGGTGTGTGATTCTTGGACGCGGATGCAGTTGCAGAGGTCCCTTGGTCGTGGTCAATCAAGTTCCAGTCGTCAATGGGGCCAACCTCGACCGTCACCGGAGGGAGGATCGGCGGGGCGGAAGCCTTCCCCTTTCCCTTACTCTGTGTACCGAAGTCGTCCCAAACACGCTGCTCCCCGGCGACATCGTTAGTGAGTTCCTTTGGCGGTGCTGGCGGCTGCGAAGGCTGTTTGGTCTGGTTCTCCGGGAGATCGTCCCAGGCCGGAGACGTGGGTTCCGAGGGTAGAGAGACTAGAGCTGGAGATGTCGATATGGGTGGTAGCCTAGAGTCTTGGGAGACAGACCAAGCGTCCTGCTCCAAATCGTTGCTGTGCTTGGTGCGGAGGGGCTGCTGCGCGCCTGGTGCTCCTGCCTGGTGCTCCTGCTGCAGGGCGTGCTGGTCGAGCGCGGGCTGCCACGGGTTATTGCTGATTTCGCCGGTGCTCATCTGCGAGAGAGGCTGGGCGGGAGGCATTGTCGAAGGGCTGGTGACGGGCGGTGATGTCGAGTCGGACGTAGGCTGCCCGCCCGGCTGAACTTCCTTCCTCTTGAACGGGTTCGTGTCGGATCGTGATGGCGGGGGTCCTTGTGGGGGACCGGGCCGCAGCGCCAGCGGGACGTCGGTCGTTTGTTTCGGAGGGTCGCCGGCGGACGTATGCCTGTCGCCGTCGAGATCATCCCAAGCACCGCTTCCTACCCCAGCGCTGGTTACCGAGCTGCCGACGCCGGGCTTCAGCGAGTCCGGAATTGGGCCGGCGGGTGGCTGGTGGTTCAGCGCGGCGGCGCCTCTCTGCTGGGCAGCATCGTCCCAAACGCTGTCGAGGTCCGACGGGGAGTCGGTGGCGCTGCTCCAGAGTTCTTTCCTCATGTCCTGTAATCGGGGCACGCCGTTCGTGTCTATGGAGGTATCGTCGGGGATGGGCTTTCGGGTGACCATGTCGACGAAGGTCCCGGCGGCTCGGAGTGGGGGGTGCGTAATTCACTGAGTTGCTGGCGGGTAGCTGCTGGGTCGACCGTCGCAAGAAGAGGAATTAAATCGTTTTGCCGGCGGCGGGCAAGCTGCGGCGGCAGCTATAGAAGCTGCAGCAAGCGGAGGTGAGGATTGTCGGCAAGGGTCTCGGTAAAGTTGAAGCGGAAGCGAAGCTCCAGAGTGTCGTCATACGGCGGGCGGGTGGGTTGCCAATAGAACCTCTGAATTATCGCAAGTGACAGCTGAGCAAACAAATAGCCACGGATAGTGATCCCAGGAACGGTTGCAGGATCTCAGGCGGTGGTTCTCTTTCTCCCGGTCTTCTCCGGGCTCTGGATAGAAAAAGAGTGTCAGCCTGCGCAAAAGAAGGTGAAGCAGATGTCGGATGGAAGTTGCCAGAGGTTTTGGGGAGGCGTGTGTGCGTGTCTGAGGTGAGAAACCCAGCAGGCCAAGACTGCCGGAGGCAGGTACCTTCCAGAGGTGAAGTACCTGCCCGTGGTAGCTGTGCAACGGCGGCGAGAGCTGCTGCCCACTTGCCCACTTAGTTCCCGGGCAGCGGCCCAGCAGGTAACGTTAGAAGTGGCGGTGCGGCTACCTAGGTTCCTTCTCTCCTAGAGTTCGGGTCGGGTTACCGATACGTACATGCTTGGTACTCGTACACATTCTGAGGCCCGAAGGTGCCCCAGCGGCCAAAGTCACTGCAACAGTTCGTGTGGGCCTCAGGACGGACGGCAGGAGAACAAGAACTTACGCGGACAGGGAACCGCAGCTGCCGGTGATAGCTGCGCGCGGTGACCTTCCAAGGTGCCGATTACCGTATGGAGGTCGCTTACTTAAGGCAAGTGTTTCTGTTCAACCAGCCCTTCCAGTGTTCCAAGTTCTCACATATTCAGGTATGTGATATTCGGGATTAGGGATGGTCACGATCCTTGCCAAGTGCTGGCAGTTTTAATGCCATATATCTCTACCATCAAGCCAGTTCGCTGTCCACAACTGCGAGCTGAGCGAAAGCCGGCATGCTCCAGCCGCCGAGGGGAAGATCCCTGGCCACCTGAGTCGCCCAGGCAGCAGAATACGGGAGCCGCCTGTGGGGGCGCGTTGGCATTGCAGGAATCATATGAGACCTGCTCGCGCGGGCAGGTTCTGGTCAAGGTGGCGGGTATCTTTTCTTTTCTGTCTCGTTCATGCTGCCGTCGTGGCACGATACCCTATCGATGTGTAGCGTTCGTTGACCCTGCCGAAAAAAAAGCCATGAGAAATGATGGGATCGCCGGCAAGCTTCGCCATGACGGTGAGGTTGTCAGCCATGCCCAGGCTTGCGTTGCTTGTTCGCAATTGGCAGCATTGGGGTGACGACAGCCTGGTTAGTCTATCTGACTTTTTGCCCCCAGAGCAGGTTAAAGGGTCACTCGAGATTGGAAGAAGCGCGCGGATGGGATGAAATAACGAGAACCAGCCATTGAAGCTTGCGCGTCCATTGCAACCGGGTGCGTGCATCTACTGGCAGGCCGGAGTGAGGTACCTGCGCGCCGGGCGCGTTGAGCGAAGGTACCTACCTAATGTAAGCGGGCATTGAGACATTGGCAGCCCGTGGAACGGCGGTAGAAGGTGCGGCTGGGACGCCACTCAGCCAACTACACGGTGCTGAATCAGAGACAGAGACCATCTCATCATCACTCCAATTCGCAAGTGTGACGACAATTTGTTGACAGTGGCAGACATCCATTCAATCCATGGAACTGGAGGCATCCAAAAACTGTGGCGCATCCCGGTACTCCCAGCCACACCTCACATCAAGTGCCCCACTGCCCGCCCGGCGTCTCCACACCAAAGTCCACTCAGCCACTCACAGTCCAAGGAGCCCCCCCCGCGCAATGACGCAACGCTCCGCCCCGTGCTCCGTGCCCCGTGCCCGCGACACTTCACGAGCAGGGACGGCCCAGCATGCGAACCGACGCCCCGCGACCCAACCCGCCCAGGACCAACCCGTGCCGCTGCTCTCCAGCAGCACACCGACGACAAAGCATCTCGTCCGCCCTCACGCATACACCACGCTTCGCAAAGTCCGTCTGGGCTCCTGCTATTTTTGAAGAGGCCCGAGCCTCCGTTTCAAGACTGGGGCACCAGCGTGCCAAACACCAACCCACCATGTCCCGGCAAGACGTGTCCAGACGTCTTGTTCCCTTTTTCACATTAAACAAAACCCCCTACCGTCAATGGGCATGAACGTGGTGGAATGTGCTCCGTATCTCGAGTAGAAAGGGGGTGATCCAGAAGAACCGCCGAGAACAGATTACGGCCGCCAACCTTGCTCGGATCGAAATGTCATCGACAGATGGCTCCGACTTCGAGAACATCCAGCACGATCCACGCGTGAGATGGTTTGACGCTAGAAGGAAAATTTGTACCTGTCCTTCTAGTTCCAATTGCTTACTGTCCATCGCTTACTGTCCCAACCGTATCCTTTTTCTTCTACATTCGACAACAGCTTCTCTTATTCTGACCAAATTGCTTTCTTGTCAGTGAAAGCTCTCCGAGTAAGGGAGACATACAGGGTAGGCAAGCAGGGAATGTCCTACATCAAAACTCAACCAAGAGGCCTCCGTCTCAAGCTCCGTAGTCAACCCTTCACTACCTCCATAAAGCCACCTTCCGGCATATCCATGAGTAGTAACGCAGGCGCCTTTTAAACTTCGCATAAGCCCCCCAAGGGCAAACTCTGGAAGTTCAGGTCCGATGTTGCTCCCAATCTTTTGCTCCAACCTTGAGCTTTTGGGGGGTAGCACCTCGAATGAGACGGAAACTCTATCACGAACTCTCGACGGCGAAATGTGCTCCGGCGTTCCGACGACTCAGGCAGCCTTCACCGGGATGCGAGCGAGGTTTGTTAGGAGCTATGTCCCGAGGATCGACATCATTATCAGGAAATCGGGGCCGTCGGGGTAGCTTCTCCCTGAACCTACCTCTCGGCCGGGACGAGCCCAACGGCCACGTGATGATGTACAGCACGGCACGTCTAGCCTCGGCGACATGCCGGTCCCCGAGACGCCAATTAGTTGCCGAGTGAGAGAGGGAGGTCTTCGGACCAAAAAGCTGGATTCCGCGCTGGGAGAACGACCTCAACCTACCATCGACGATCAATGCAACAACCGAAGACGGCTTTGGTTGAAAATCAACAGACATGTTTATCACGGAGTATTTCCTGGGAGTTCAGTAGTGTGAACTATCTACTTTATTGGTTTTTCTGGGTGGTCGTGGTGCCGGGTGGGCTTGCAAACATATCTGTAGGTTGTCTAGCAAAGATTCATTACGACCTATACATGTATTAAGTAGTATCCCGTGATAAAAGTGTCAATAATGTGGTGTTGACACTCTCTAGCTGTGGCCAGGTGCTCTCGAGCAGAGCTCGGCAGGGCAACCCACCATGTGAACAATCTACTTGGTTGTGTGGTAAAGCAACTAACGGAAAACGATCGTGAGGTGATTTCCACCCTGTCGTGAAAATGTTCAAATGATCCATGCCCAACAAGATCTCATCTCGACCAGAAACACCACATGCCTAGGGACTCGAAACGGACCCAAAAAAAAGAACTTCAAGCACTAAGAGCAAATCACAACTGCACCGCCACTTGCTTCTGTTATAGAAAGATACCGTAAGGCTGTTTTGGCGCGTGTAGGGACGTGACATGTAGGCGACTAAAGGGTGTACGGTCAAGAACAGGAAGGGGAGTTACTGCTTTCTCGATGATATTATAATAGAAGATGCCCAACGCGGATTCCAATGCTATGAATCTTTCTTCCACCCGCCCCGAAAACGCCAGAACAGATGGGAAAACGCAACACCCTCGTCGTCCAATCAAGAACCACTCCTTCCTCTCTCTCTCGGGGAACGATTCCAACGGATCTCTAAATCAACGCCTCAGGATGCCGTAGTGGTCGAGCCTCTTGCACGAGGGCTTCTCAAACTCCTTGGCCAGCTGCATCTTGTCCGGGTCCTGGAAGAACCAGCCGCTCGCGGCGTCCACCATGCGCCGCTGCGCCGCGTCCTCGTTCTCGCACGAGATCCTCAGCTCCCGCACCAGGACCGTCTCGGCCGTCCGGTCCAGCTGCGACAGCTTGCCCTTCGTGAACGACTCCACCTCGGCCGGGTCGACGAAGTACTTGACCTTGAGGTTCGGCGTCGTCCGCTGCAACGTGTTCCGCCCGTCGGGCCGGTCGTACACTATCGTCGGCCCCGTGGGGCCGGACCCCCCGCCGCTGAACAGGCTCGAGATGAGCGGGAACACGAAGAGCAGCAGGATCGGGAGCAGGCCCAGCATCGTCGACAGGCCGCCGCCCTCCTGCTCCGTCGCCTCGCGCGGCCTCCTCCGCGGGCGCGCCCCGCCGAACTGGTGCACCCTGAAGCCCGGGCCGCCGCCGAAGTTGAAGACGAACTGGGGTCCTGTGTCGAAGCCTGCGAAACATATGTCAGCACTTCATCCTTGTGTCTTAGACACCTGTCCACTGGAGAAAAGCTCTCACCTCCACCAAACGGCCCGCCGCCGCCGAAACCGCCGCCAAAGAACCGCTGAAACATCTCCTCGGGCGTCATCTCCTCCATGCCCCCGAAGCCGCCGCCCCCTCCTCCGCCCCCGCCGCCTCCCCCGCCGGCGGCTTGCCTCCTGCCGAACCCGCTGAAGGGGTTCTGCGCCTGCGCCTGCCCGAACCGCGAGTCCGGGTCCGTCCCGAACCGGTCGAACTTTTCCCTCTTCTCCTTGTCGCCGAGCACGCCGAACGCGCGGCTGACCATCTTGAAGGCCTCGTCGGCGTGCTCGTGGCCGTTCTTGTCCGGGTGCGTCAGCAGCGACTGCTTGCGGTACGCCTTCTTGATCTCGCCGTCGGTGCACGTCGTCTTGACCTCCTCGAGGCCCAGGATGTCGTAGAAGGCCGTCGGCGAGCACCGCCGGATCCGCAGGACCGCCGCCTTCTGCTCCGCCGTGCAGCCGCGGCCCTGGTTGCCCTGGTTGTGCTCGCGGCTTCGCGCGCCGCCGGCGCCCGTGTCGGCCCCTGAGGCCGTTGCGCTGGGCATGGTTGGGGCTGGTGGTTGGTGGTGATGGGCGTTTTTTTTGTTTTGTCTTGGGAGTGGTTGCCGGGGAGAATGGGCGGATTCGAGTCGAGTCGAGTCGATTCGTCCGGGGTCGGGGATTATCGAAGTCTCAAGGGCAGCGTAAAAATACCGTCAAAGAGATGATGTGCCAGGCGGTGCAGCCCTGGTAGTTGTCGCGGGCTTTGTGGTGATGCGCAGGGCAGTCCTTCAATGGGGCGGTGGTGATTGGTGTTCTTTTGGTCTATCTGGCAAGATGCTAGGTAGGTGTGCAAGGCTGGGGAGAGGAAGTCCCGGAATGATTCCCCCGCACCTGGAAGGCAGTGGACCCTGAAAGACCTTTCCTTGATGTCGCTGCCAAACCTCGGGCCTTTTTAATGACCACCAAAGGGGAGAAAAAGCTGTCGTCGGAAGAGGGCAGAGGCTCGTCAGAGTCGTGAGAAGTTGACGATGTCTCGCAAAGAGATGGGAAAAACAGGGCTCCTCCCCAAAACAGAATGCAGTACCGTTCTACAATCCACCCGCTCGGTGTCGAAATCCAGTGCCACTGCAGACCAGCCGATTGGGTGCGGCTCAGGCTGAGTCAGCTATGCATGGACCACTGCTTCTTATCGATAAGTCACGTCACTTTTTTTCGAGGGAAGCTCCCAGACCGCATTGGCGGCAGCAGTAGCCGATGAGTGAGCCCGTCCCCAAAAATCGTTGACGATATTCCCAATTCTTCGCGCCAGCGGAATAGCCCCTCCTCGTCAGAGAGAGTCCATCTAAATGGCGTCCAAAGACGCTCAAATGGTCCATGACTGGGGCAGTACGTTGTTTCCCCCATCTTCTCCTCTCCCAATTCCCCCCGCCCCGCGATAGCTCCCATCACTAACACGCCACGCCACATAGCAAACCCCCTCCCGCCCGCGGTCCACGCAATCCTCATCGCCGCCCTGCACGGCCGCCCCCTTAAGATCCTCCCATTCTCCTTCGCGCCCGCGCTGCTCTTCAGCAGCTACGTCAACCTCGCCGGGTTCCCGACGGACAGCGCCGGCTTCACCTGCGCCGTGTCGGGCCTGTACGCCCTGCTGGCCCTGCGCCGCCGCCAGACGATCCGCAACAAGTTCACCGCCCGCGGCGCCGTGCGCGGCGTCGCCATCGGCCTGGGCTTCGCCAACTCGGTCGCCGGCGCGTGGGTCTACGCCAACGGCGATCGGAAGAAGGACGAGGAGGAGAGGCTGGCCAGGAATCGCTGGGGAGGGCAGTCGTGAGGCCGAGCGGTAGACGGCAAAAAAAAAAGGAGAAGGGAGAAAGGCGGGGGTTGGGAGTTTGGTTTCGTGTCGGATGGTCTACCATCTACCATTGCTTGGCTGCCTCGGGTCGACTTGACCAACCCTCGAATGCCAAGACCAAGCGAGGTCCAAACGGTTTTAGGGGAGCACTGTACGATAATAGGGGGTGGGTGTCTTTGGTATCGAAAGAGGTTGAGTCATGGGCTGAATGTAGACATGCGAAACGATGTCTGGGGCAGGCGAATGATCGACACACTTATAGCATTACCCCAAGCTTCTTGCATTGCTCCGACAAGCTCGGGGCAAGGGCCTGGGGATGCGGACGCGGTAGAGCAAAAGCCTCTAATGAGGAACCTGTATGAGTATAATGGCGTGAACAAACCAGGAATCAAGCCATAGAGAAGAGGTTTAAGCCCTCGAGAGAATTTGGTTGCTACCACCCTAAGAAGTTGCTGTTGCACAATGCAGCTAAGGGAAATCTGTATGCGATTGAATCCCAGTTCCGGTAAACCTTTCCAGAAGCCTCCTGTAACGCCAAAAGGAGACATCTCAGCTCTTGATGAGTCCCCATACTCTGTCTATCCATACAAAGGAAAAATGAAGTCGCCTCCTCTCAGGCCAGGCCAGCAAATGCCGCGCCCTCTGGGCATATTGATGCAATGATCTTTTTTGTTTCCCCATTTTGCGTGGCTCTCCTTCCCTGCATGTACCGCAAGCGTCATCTGTTAATCAACTTGTCTCGGTAATGCCATGGAATACCCCTCTGATCTCACGCCTCGCGTGTTCTTTCTTTCGTCTCTTTGTTGTTGTTGTTGTTTTAGGGGTATTGTTGCCAGGCACAATCCAGCCCCGGTTTTCTCCTGGTAGGTACTGGCTGCGCTCCACCCAATTCAGACTTCGGTAAAAATCCGCTCAACGCCAAGAATCATGCAAGGTCCCGCGTGCTGTGACAGGCTGGGGATTGTCACCTCATCTCTTTGACGCGTTTGGCTGTGTTTTGCATCCTATGCCCGGACAGCAGCCAGACGAAGACGACAAAGACGCTGAAGAGAGTGACCCGAACAAAGTGTCGGACCCGAAACCGCAAGTTTGCCTCATGGACGAACAGGTTGGAGAGGTCCGAAAGGTCGAAGTCGGTGAGGTACTTGACATCGCAGTCCCTGACCTTCGGCTCTGCATAGGTTCGGTATTCATCCACAATGTTGGTGAGCTCCCAACCGGTCACCTTGCGAACAACGCCAACCACGCAGCCGGTGCGATGCTGTAAAATGTCAGGAAATGACCAAGTGACATGAACCTGATACGAGTGACATACCTTGCCGTGATTGCAGTGGATGAGCAGTGGGTGGTGCTCGCGATTGAGGACAAGCCTCAGAATGGACTTCATCGTCTGAATGGGGATGGCCTCCTTTTTCGTGCCCTTCATGTTGAACACATGGTGCCGGATGCCATTGCTGGACATGAAGGCCGTGTATGGCTCATCTGCATCATCCTTCTGGACAAGAGTGCTAGAGACTCGTCAGCCTAAAGCTCTTCACTTGGTGCCGTTCGTGAGGGAGCCACTTACACTATCGACTTCAAGCCTAGGTTGCGGATGAAACCAAAGTCCTCAGGCTTGGGATAGCTGCTCCGGTAAATTCCCGGCACAACGACTCCAAAGTTGATGGGCCTGCCGTCGATGGGCAAGACTCGCTCAATACCCGGAGAGGTCGGGGACGCCAGGGGCGACGGGAGTTGATCGGCGAACTTGACAAGTCCGCTCTCATCCCGCCGCTGCTGTGCAACACCCTTCTCCGCGGTGTTCGCAGTGGCCTTCAACAATTCTTCTTCCACCGAAAGTGTGATTTGCTTCTGCACGTATACGTCCATCGTGGTTTCGACAGAGGCGACGGGTTCGCGAGATCCTTGTCGCGAGGGTCCCTGAGACTGGTATTTCTCGGCCAGGTCGAGGGGTATCATGTCCTCGTTTTTCGAATTGCGTCGCGCGGGGCGGTAGGCGGGGTCTTCTTCTGGATGGCCGCCTGCGTCCTCGAGGAACATTCTTGTGCTTCTTTTCGATACCATTTGACCAGCCATTTGTGGTGTCTGGTAGTTGGCGTAGGGCGTATCGTAGAGAGAGTGGGCTTTGAGACTTGCTCGCGTGACTGAATCGGTTATATATGGAGAGTGTTTTCAGCGGTTCGGAGAGTGAGTAGGATCAGGTAAGTGGTCGTGTGAGTGGTGGTGTTGCGGATGTTAAAAGGCGTGTAATTGGTATGATGTCGGCGTTTCCTTCTTGGAAAGGCAGACACGGAGCGTGTTGAAGAGTGTTTCCCTCCTAGTCCTTACATAGGACAGGCACAGACCTGACGGGCGGCAAGTTGGAAGTTGAGGTCCATCTTGTCAAGAGTCGTGGGGTGGTGTGGTGGTCTGGTGTTGTCGCAGCAGATTGGGAGAGGGTCGCAGGGCTCCTCGGTGATGGATTTGGGAAGCGGTCGGGGATGTTTTTTTTGGTTCAGGACCTCTTGGTATTGGTGACTGAGAAGACAATGAAAGTCGGAAAGAAAAAGTGCTTCCTTGGGGGAAGGAGGGCAGGCGCGGGAGGAGCGGGTTAGTAAATGAGCATCGTAATGGGACGAGATGGGCGCGAGGTGGGTGAGGTACTCTACGTGGGCGGCGGAGCGCAGGACAACAGGGCACTTTTTTTTTTTACTCTCGCTTCTTGGCTGAGGTATCCGTACAGGCAGTGTAAGTACCGCGACTGCAGGAGGCGCTGGTGGAAGCGAGTCTAGGTACCTGGCAGGTAAGGTACAATACCTTGGCTGCTTCTGCGGGCACCTGTTACCAGTACTTACCCTTCCATGCTTGTGTTGTAGCCCAGGGCAGGTCCGTCACCGCAGCGAAGATCTGCCTTGGGGGATGTCTCAGGTTCAAGGTCCAGGTATCCATCCGTATTGGCCGGTTTTTTGGGGGGGAAGTCGCACCTGGGCGCTGGAAGGCACGGGGGAGAGGGGAGAGGAGGGGAGAGGGTGGGGTGGTGGCATTACGCTCGCTGGGGGGGAACTCTGCTGCAGAGGGAGGCGCTGGAGAACCTGGCAGGTACTTGGATACTTTCGTGCGTGGACACCAAGGGACTGGACCCGACGACCAGCTTGAGGCACCGGACTGGACTGGACTGCCCTGGACTGCACCGCTGCGGGACCGCTGCAGGACCGCCGTTCGACAGTGGTCCAGTGAGCACAGTAGGAAAGCAGGTCACTCGATGGCGGCCGGGTCCAGCCCCCGGTTTGGGAGCGCGGATAGCCCGCGGAAGTACCACTCTGCCGGGGGGCCTGCGAAGGGTACATTCTCTTTGCAGAAGGTCATCACCGACGGTCGACCTGAGAAAAAGTGTGGGGGGAGTTGACGATGTACCGGCGGCACCGACCTGGTTCCCGCTTACCTAGCGTTGGTACGTATGTACAGTTGTACTTACACAGGCAGTTAAGAGAAAGTACCTTCCTGAGTGCGTCTACATACATAGTACTTGACGACAAACAAGCCCAGGCAAGGAAACCGACACTATTGTACCTAGTAGCTGAAGCACCTTCCCCTACTGCGTAAGCTTTAGGGCCACCGACGCCAAGCCGTCTTGCGAAAGTGTGGAAAGAGAGGGGAAGAAGAAATGGAAGGAAGCAAAAAAAGATACATCGATACGTATCATTGAGTGCATTTTTGCTCCGATGGGCAGGTATTCTTAGCCTTTCCACTGTCCCACTCGCATCGCATTATTGGACCCAATCCTCAGGGTCCATCGACGTGCACAACGAACATCCGCTCCTCCATCGACACGTACGAGCACAACTTGCATCAACCTTGAAAGACCTAGCCGCTGGCCGCGCAACAACCGCTACTCCGCGAATGCCCTTTCGAAATGCTCCGTCAACGGCTGCCACGACGACCGTCCTGTGGGCTGTGGGCTGCGAGGCGCCTGTGACAGCCTGCCAAACGCTGCGGGAGGGCAAGAGAGGCTGAGAGGCAGCGAAATCCGTTGACGATCGGATCATGACACAGCCACAGATCGGTATGCCAAACTATCCAACAATCGGCCACTCAGCCACGACCTCTACTTGCCTGCCACCACAAGGAAAGACAGGAGGGCGAAGAGCACCCACGCACCGTACCGTACGCGCACCGTGCTGAACGAGACCAACAGTCCAGTCCGTCCGACCTTTCAAGCTTGGTCGCGTGCTCCGGCCGTGGTTGGACCCCTCTGGACGTGTGGTCGACGCTGCAGCGCTGATGATCCCTTCCCCCAGCCTTGCGGGAGCGGCAATGACGCTACCAAGTAAAGCATCTAGGCATTAACGCGTCCCGATGCTACGCGACTACGTGGACAGCAGTACTCAAGAGTCGCATATCAGAGACGGGAATGGTTGCACTGTAACAGTCCGGCAATGCGACTAATATGAACGCTGCCACGCTGCGTGTTGTTTAAACGCAGTCTTGCAGAAGGAGCAGGGATTCTCCAAACCGATCAGCACCCGCGTGAGCTCTCGAGGAGGGGAAAGGACGAAAGCTACACGAGTCTAATTCGATGCCTGAGCTCCTCTTCTCCCGATCCGACAACGTGATGGGCAAGCCGATTGCCAACGGAATGGAAGAGAGTATTCCAGGAACAGCGCCCTGCATCGCTAGGATGGAGGAAGGCGTTGTTCCGATTGCGTCCGCAGCGTACATGTCACCCGCGACACGCAAGGGAAGGAGACCAGTCACAAGCGACAGCCTCATCCTTTCTCCCGTCGATCCAGAAGACCCTTTTCTGATCTTCCGGCCTGGTGAGTCCTCCTGTCTCTGTGCCTGTTTCGAGGAGAAACGAGTCTCTGTTCAGTGGTCACCGTCAAAACCAGGCCGCCACCACAGACTACGTAGTCACGTAGGAACGGTCCGAGCAGCGAAGAAAAAGAGTCATCTCGACCGTCCGTGAAACAGGCCAACATTCCATCCCCGCTCGCCTCGCCTTGCCTCGTCGCCGTCGTCTCAACTCTGCACGCGGGCGACGCGACACCCAGCTGCATTAGGGGATGGCACCCGACATTCTGCGGCTCTCGGGGCTCCCCTCCCAGACACGCCGTTGTGATGTCTCTGCCATTCCAGAGGTCAGAGGAAGCATCCGACGCTGACATGTGGCCAGGCTGTCGACTTGCTCGTCTTACGTCACCTGAGGTTTCTTCAATGCGCAGTGCAGCATACCTATGCAATAGGAGCTCGAGTGACAACCCAAGAGCATGTCGTGTACGGTGTACCGAGTAACGGGGAGATACGGCACACCGAAGCGAGACAGACCGCCCCGGAAAACAAAGGAATAAGCAAACGACGAACCAGCTTTCTGGCTCCAGATGGCGAGAGATTACCTCATCTCCCCCACGCGAAGTCGCCGCTGTCACGGTATCGGTGACGCTGCCCTGCTAACCAAATCAAGGAAAACCACACTCTCGCTCCAGCAATGGCAGCCCCCCTTCGCGACTCTCCGTCACTTACGGAAACCTGCCACCCAATGATGATCACCAACCCCATCGTCGCCATCATCTCCAGACTCCAGCTGGCCACGCGGCTACCGGCACAGCGAGATGAGGCAAACCTGCAAACGGGACTCCGGAACGGCGGGACGGACCTGAAAACGGGTGACGCAGTTCTGTGCCTAGCGTAGTGCAGTAGTTGCACAAACCGAGGGCACCAACGACGATGATGACATACTCAAAAAGGTGCCTAGGCCGATATCACCGACCTAAAAGCCATTCCGGCCACTGGTGCCTTTTTCGGCACCGACGTGGGAGAAGGGCCAATTGTGACGCTTGGGATTACCACTGGAGCAGGGGACTCTTTTCGAGGGACTTTCAGGGGACTTTCAGGGGTGACATTTCCCTCCCGTCTCGTCCCTTCAAGTTCAGCGCCCTGTCCCACGGTCCACCGCACACACGAAAGGCCCCCCGCCGCATCTGCACATTGTCGTGTTTATTTTTATTCTTGTTTTCCTCTCGACCTTGTGTTGTTTTGTTGGCGCATCTACTTAACACAAGACGAGCCCCCAATTCTTCCAACTATCACCGAACGTCTCCGAGGGCTAACCCCACTAGCACTAGTGATGAGTCGGGTTGGTGGACAGGAAGGTATAAACTCTCATGTACGTCGCACTTCTGGCCGGCCAGCCGCACAGTAAACAAACTTATCCCGGTGGGCCACGCGCGATGGCTGCAGATAGTCTGTTGCCAATAGCGCCGGGCTGCTCGGAATTCGAAGTCTAGCGACGCTTATGCAGCCGCCAAACCTCTCCGCCCGACTCGGACGGAGTCGATGAGAAGAGAAGGGGTAAGAAGAGGCATCCAGTTTGGCTGCGTAATCCAACGGTCCCGGTTAGACCGAGACGGCCTGAAGCCCCCGTCAGGCGACTAATCAATTCCCCCGCGGCAGAAACAACACAAAGACACAATAAGTCCAGACCTCTTCTCTACTACCAAAGTTTGTGTGTGGGCACTGGTTTAGGCTAGGTATTGTAAACCTCGTGGGAAGTGCCGGTAGCGTGCATAATCGGTCGATTTCCAAGCACCTACGGTACTACAGTCCGGCGCCCAACCATCACTAATCGCCCTCTCTTTCACTTGCCGAGACTTGTTCAAAGTATGTGTACGCCCGTCGTCGAGGTATCACCAGGAAAAACAATGGGAGTAGGAATAGGGAAGGAAAAGGAGATAGTAACCCTGACAAAAAAGGAGACCTATGGTCTGTGTATGTGTGTATCTTTCCCCGTTCGCGTTTCCCGAAAAATGCCCACCCTTTGCCGATGCAGACCTACCCGTCTATACCGATGTGTCCAACTCTTATTCCAACAGAACAAAACGCCGTAAAATACTAGAAAAAGTCCCCCAATGCTTATGCTTCTTTTCGTGTTACTCATCCAATTCGGTTCTGTATCCCGATCCTGTCTCTTTCTGCTCAGCACGCAGCGCTCCACATCTCGTGCACCAGCATCGCCCCGATGACCGACGCGCCTTGTAAGCTTGACGTCTCGGGGGACATGCGGTTGTCGTAGATTTGTAGGGCGAAGTGGCAGGATACGGCGAGCTCGGCGATGCCCAGCGCCGCGTGTATGATAGAAAGCCAGTTGGCGGGCGAGGGCGAGGAAGGCTGCTGGCCGCCGCCGCGCATCATATCCCAGATCGCGTCGCCCGTGAGGTGTGTGGCGGTGGCCATGTTGAGCACCATCGCGCCGAGCATGATGTCCTGACTGTACGGGTAGGGTCCGGATGTAGCGTGCAGCCAGGCGGCGAGGAGGATCGCGAGGGTGAAGACGTCTAGCAATCTGCTGTTTCTCAGCCCGGTGGTCCTCGTTGCCGCGGCGGAGGAGGAAGAGGGCCCCCGGGCGTCCAAAGTCTCGCGGTCGTAGGTGTCCCCGTCAATGGTCTCCGCGTCGTCGTCCTCCTGGCTGAGCGTGAAGCTGGTGTTGAGCAGGTCTGCCAGGGAGCTGCGCGGGTCGCTCGGGTTGGAGGTCGAGGGGGCGAAGAACGTGGGGTTCGCGAAGGCGACGTCGCGCGAGCCGGGCTTCTCGTCGTCGTCGTTAGGCCTGGCCGCGCTCATGCTACTGGTAGCAAAGATGGACTTCTTCTCGACCGGTTTCGTGATGAGCGGCTTCGGCGCGCGGAGCTTCTGGGCCGGAGTTACCGGCGCGGGGGGCACCTTGTACCAGAACGGGTTGGCGTTGGGGCCGGGGCTGGGCTGCCCGAAGACCTGGTTCGGCGCCTTGGGGGGCCCGAAGTCGTTGAAGGCTCGGTGCCTGGACTGCGTCGGGGACCAGTCCATTTCCTCCGAGTACTGGACCTGAGGTTGATGCTGCTGCTGCTGCTGCTCTGGGGTTCCGAAACTAAGGCCCGAGCTGCGGGTGCTCCTATGTTGTAGACTACGCTGAAAGAGCGCTGGTGAGCCGGATCCGATGCTGGTCGGGCTCGGGGGGATGGCCCGGCGCGGCGTTTCCGCCAAGATGTCATCGAGGAGGTTCGACATGTTCTTTGTGTCGTCCTCCTTGCGTTGCGATTTGGGTCGGGGTGGGGATGAGATCGGCGTGGTCGTCGTCGTCCGGAACAAGGGCGTTGTGTCGATGCGAACTGAACGCTGTGCGAGAATGTAGATCTGTGCCTGTGTTAATGCTTCATCGCTGCCGCAGAGCCGGTAGATATGCTTACCACCATCATGAGCATCGCCGTTGCGCCGTGGAGGCTGAGCTGGGCGCTCTCGTCCGCCGACCTCCCGCCCTTCATCTCGGCCATCTTCATGGCCATGAACCTCGTGAATATGATCAAGCCCTGGAAAGTGTACCACTGCCCCAGTCCCAGAATGTGCCGCGAGAACCCGCGAAAGACCTGCGCGAACTTAGGATTCCACCAAGCGCTGAGGCCATTCGACCACAAGCTCCACGCAACCAGCCGCTCTGGTCTAGGAAGAACGAGCGCCAGGGCGAGCGAGACCCTCTGGAGCCACGTAGACTCGGCATCGGGATCTCGCAGCGGCCCTTCGTCCTGGGCTGAGAAGACGGCGGCCAGGGCCGAGACGTGCCACAGGAACTGGCACGCGATGCCCCCGAACCAGAGTAACTTCCCCAGCTTCGCACACAGGTCCAATGGCGTTGTTTGTTTTGGCACGACGCGGTCCCTCCTGCTCCTGTCCATCATCCGGCGGAGGTGATCCGTCCGCGCCGTGTAGCCCGCCTGGTCGAGCTGGTGTTGCACCTTGGGCTCGCAGTCGGCGCATATCTGGGGGTATCGCTGTTCGAGCCGCCGGCGGAACTTGTACATGTTCTTCTCGAGCTCCACATATTCGGGGTGGTCTGGGTCTTCGGGTAGGTACTGTGCCAGGGAGCTGGTAAACAGGTGCTGATTCTTTAGACACGTCGCGCAAAAGATGCTCTGGGACGGGCTCGCGAAGTCAGGCGACTGAGAACGAGGGATCGCGTAGGTCGTGGAGACGGGTGCTGAAGTCGTTTTCGCGACAGGAGGATCGGTGATCTCGCCGTTCTGTATTCTTGTCAGACCAAAGTCGCGATGCGCGATGCGCCGCAGGCCAAACTCACCTCGTCCAAGTAGTTGGTCGCATCGCATTTGAGGCAGAGGAACTCGCGAATGAGCCCGTCGTACCGCGTCGATGAGCGCTTCCCGCAGTAGAAGCAGGACAAAAGTCTTCCGGACCTCAAGTTCGCCATGGCGCTTTGAGGAGTCTGCACCCTCGGCGCAAACAATGCATTTATGCAGGACGGCGGGACGCTTCTTCTTGTCCGACAATGTTGTTCTGGGAACTTTCTGAATTCTGCCGGGCGGTCTGC
>WIGM01000292.1:0-10124 GCA_014235935.1 Colletotrichum musicola | reverse complement strand
CCCAGCCGCAAAAGTCGCGCAAGAAGGACAAGAAGAGCAAAAAGCGCAAGGCCGACGGCGAGATCAAGAATGGCGTCAAGCCCGCGGAGAGTGCCGATGCCGACGCCGAGATGCCTGACGCCGACGAGACCTCCAAGGACGGCGACAACGACGCCGAGGAAGCCGGTGCCACGTCCGACGAGCACCACGAGAGCCACAAGCGCCGCAAGAAGGAGGACGAGGCCCAGCCCGTCCTGACCGACACCTTCCAGACCGCCGAGTCCAGAGAGGTTGCCGGTGCCGCGACCTTCACCCAGGCCCAGGACGAGTCCCTGGTCCTCTCCCACAACATTCAGCATCAGGTCGCGCTGCCCCCTGACCTGGACTACGAATACATTCCTCTGTCCGAGCACAAGCCCCCCGCCGAGCCTGCGCGCAAGTACAACTTCAAGCTCGATCCCTTCCAGGCCCTGTCCGTCGCCTCCATCGAGAGAGAGGAGAGTGTCTTGGTTTCTGCCCACACATCCGCCGGAAAGACGGTCGTCGCCGAATACGCCATTGCGCAGTGCTTGAAGCGCAACCAGAGAGTCATCTACACGAGTCCCATCAAGGCCCTCAGTAACCAAAAGTACCGAGATTTCGAAGCACTCTTCGGCGACGTCGGCTTGATGACTGGTGATGTCACCATCAACCCCACTGCCAGTTGCCTGGTCATGACTACCGAGATTTTGCGCTCTATGTTGTACCGCGGCTCCGAGATCATGCGCGAGGTTGCCTGGGTCGTCTTCGACGAGATTCACTACATGCGCGACAAGACGAGAGGTGTGGTTTGGGAAGAGACCATCATTCTGCTCCCTGATAAGGTTCGCTACGTCTTCCTGTCCGCCACCATCCCGAACGCCTTCCAGTTCGCCGAATGGATTGCCAAGATCCACCACCAGGCCTGCCACGTCGTCTACACCGACTTCCGACCTACTCCTCTCCAGAACTACTTCTTCCCTGCCGGCGGCAGCGGAATCTTCCTGGTGGTCGACGAGAAGGGCGTTTTCAGGGAGGGCAATTTCCAGAAGACGATGGCTCTCATCGAGCAGGGCAAGGGCCAGGATCCCAACAATGCCAACGCCAGCTGGAAGGGCAAGGGCGCGAAGAAGAACACATCCAAGGGTGGCCAGGCGGCCGACATGAAATCCGACATCTCCAAGATTGTCAGAATGATTATGCAGAAGAGCTTCCACCCCGTCATCATTTTCAACTTCAGCAAAAAGGAGGTCGAGAACCTTGCTCTGCAGATCTCTCATTTCCAATTCAACAACGACTCCGAGCAGGCCATGGTCAAGACGGTCTTCAACAACGCCATCCAGAGCTTGTCCGAGGCCGATCGCGAGCTCCCCCAGATCCAGAACCTGCTCCCTCTGCTGCAGAAGGGTATCGGTGTGCATCATTCCGGTCTGCTTCCTATCCTGAAGGAGACGATTGAGATCCTGTTCCAGGAGTCCTTGATCAAGGTTCTGGTCGCAACCGAGACCTTCTCCATTGGTCTCAACATGCCTGCCAAGACTGTTGTCTTCACCCAGGTCACCAAGTGGGACGGTGTTCAGCGCAGACCCCTTACCCCCTCCGAGTACATTCAGATGTCTGGTCGTGCCGGTCGTAGAGGTCTGGATTCCCGTGGTATCGTCATCATGATGATTGACGACAAGATGGAGCCCGACACTGCCCGCTCCATCGTGGTCGGAGAACAGGATCGTCTCAACTCTGCCTTTTACCTTGGCTACAACATGATCCTGAACCTTCTCAGAATCGAGGCCATTTCTCCCGAGTTCATGCTCGAGCGCTGCTTCCACCAGTTCCAGACTGGTGCCAGCGTTCCCGCCCTGGAGCGCGATCTCACTGCCCTCCAACAAGAGAGAGACAGCCTGGCGGTTGCGGACGAGGCCACCGTCAAGGACTACTACAACTTGCGCAACCAGCTTGAACAGTACACCAGCGATATGCGCGCTGTTATCCAGCACCCGGAGCACTGCATCGACTTCATGCAGCCTGGCCGTCTGGTCAGGATCCACGACCCGAAGAAGACCAACAACACGTTGGGAGGTGCCGACTTCGGCTGGGGTGTAGTTGTTGAGCTGATCAGACGCAAGACGAAACAAGGAGACCCCGAGTTCCCTCCTCAGGAGTCCTACTTCATCGACGTCATGATGGTGGTTGACCAGAAGAGCGCCCCTGTTCACGAGGGCAACCGGAAGGGTGACATGCCGCAAGGACTGGTGCCCTACGCGAAGCCGGATCAACCCGACAACGGTGCCCGCTTCGAAATCGTTCCCTGCCTGCTTACCTGCATCAAGGCCATCAGCCAGATCAGGGTGTTCATGCCCAAGGACATCAAGTCGCAATCCGCGCTCGAGAAGGTCGGGAACTCCCTGAGGGAAGTCCACCGACGCTTCCCCGACGGCTTCCCCAACCTCGACCCTATCGAGAACATGGGCATCACCGACGACTCTTTCAGATCGCTCATGCGCAAGATCGAGATGTTGGAGGCTCGCCTGCTCACCAACCCTCTCCACGGATCTCCTCTCCTGCCCGAGCTTTACCTGCAGTACCGCGCCAAGGAGAAGCTCAACGAGCAGATCAAGTCCAAGAAGAAGGAGATTGCCAGACTCCACAGCATCGCTCAGATGGACGAGCTGAAGGCCCGAAAGCGCGTGCTGCGCCGTCTCGGCTTCCTCAACGAGTCCGAGGTTGTCGAGCTCAAGGCCCGTGTCGCCTGCGAGATCTCCTCCACCGAGGGCCACGAGCTCGTCCTTGCCGAGCTGCTTTTCGACCGTTTCTTCAACGAGCTGTCGCCCGAGCTGATCGCCGCCGTTCTCAGCTGCTTCGTCCTGGACGAGAAGCTGGAGACCGCTGCCCTTCGTGAGGAGTTGGCCAAGCCCTTCCGCGAGGTCCAGGCCAAGGCGAAGCAGGTCGCCAAGGTCAGCCGCGAGAGCAAGCTGGAGCTTAACGAGGACGAATACCTGAACGGATTCAAGTGGCAGTTGATGGAGACTGTTTACTCTTGGGCCCAAGGCAAGCCTTTTGCTGACATCTGGTACGTTCACCCTAGTCGTCGTCGCCCCCTCCCGCCCCCTTTCCCCCAACCCCATGCAGAGCATACTTGTACGCCATCTGAAAACATGCTCTTTCTTTTCGCTATCCCATGATCTAACGTTCACCCTTGTTGTCGTTGTCGTCCCCCACCCCCGCTCCTAAGCGCAGAACGAGATTATGTGCTGACATGTCATGCCACAGCAAAATGACCAACGCCTACGAGGGCTCGCTCATCCGTCTCTTCCGTCGCCTGGAAGAGCTCTTGCGCCAGATGGGCCAAGGTGCCAAGGTCATGGGCAGCGAGGAGCTTACCCAAAAGTTTGAGGACAGTTTGGCCAAGATCCGTCGCGACATCGTTGCGGCCCAGAGTTTATACCTCTAGGTCTGTCTCTTGTTTAGTCTGCTATATGTAATTGCCCCCGGGTTTCGGAAAAGAAAAAGGCGTTGGGAGGATTTGCGGAGGTTTTTTATACCATGTAGAAGAGTCTTTGCGTGTGCATCATCGGGAGTTGTAAGAGGCCTTGCCTTGCAAAAGGTCCCTTCTCCGCGGCCACCAATGAAGCATGATAATGGCCCTTTTTTCGGTACTGTCCATCAACGTGATCGTATTCCGCCTGTCTTACTAACGAGTAGCGATGACGGACAGAAGTACCGAGGACAGACAGAAGCAATAAGGACGGATAGGAACGACGAGAGTGAACAGCAGCGAAGCAACGTAGCTCACGGGGATGTGAGATAAGTGGTGTGGAATAGAAGTTCCCTAACTTGTCGCCCGTCCTGGTATCATCTAAAAACGAAAGCCCAACCCAAGAACTCCACCAAGACGCCATGTTGCCCAAGAATGCCCAGCGTTGCTAGGTCAGCCTTAGCGATCGCCCGAGAAAGCCCTGATAACTCCGATGATGATGCTCAACACCACGCCGAACCCGATGAAGTCCTGCCACCGCCCGGAGAGCATGCTCTCCTCCCTCGACAGCCACCCCAGGCACCCCAGCGGCCAGAAGAAGCCCACGAACATGCCCTCGATCAGCACGTCCAGTATCCCGCCCATCGCGCCGAACGCGTCGTCCGCCGCCGCGCCGCCCTCGCCGTCTCCGCTTCCTGCGCCCCCAGCTGCGCCGGGTAGCGCCCCGCCGGCGTTGGTGTCGATCCACGCGTCCTCGAGCGAGCGCATCGTGTCCGGGCTGGGCATCGTGTCGGGCGTGTACCCCGCGGCCCGGATCTCGCGGAACTGCAGGCGGAGCTGGTTCACCTCGGCCGCGGTGAAGCCCGCGCCGAGGAGCCTGTCGAAGCCCCGCGGCGTCGGGCGCGAGGTCTGCGGGTGCGCGGCGGCTGCCGCCGCATGGTGCGCGTCGTGGGCGGGATTCAGCCGGTCGGACGGCGCGCGCAGGGCCGCCTCGGCTTCGGCGGCGAGCTCCCCGTCCGTGAGGCTGTCGCCGATGCTGCAGTTCACGTAGACCCGCGGCGGGGCGACGTCGTGCGCCTTGGCCTTGCCCTTGCCCTTGGGGTCTGCCGCCGCTGTCTCGGGCGCGGGGGAGGACGCGGTCGAGGACGCCGGGGGTGGGGGCGGGAGTGGGCGGAGGACGGAGGAGAGCGCGGAGGTGTCCGGGAGGATCTTGCCCTGGTGGATGAAGCGCAGGCGGCGCTGGGAGTCGGGCTGGGCGAGGCGGCCGCGGATGAGGTGCTTGAGGGCCGCGACGGTGGTCTGGGACGGGGAGGGGATGTCGAGGTCGAGGTCGGGCAGGGAGGTCGTGAAGCGAATGCGCAGGAGGAGGGGGGGTGTCCAGGGGCGCGGGGCGGTCATCTTGGTGGCATTGTTTGAGCTTTTTGGGGTGCAATTGGCTGGGTAATTTGGGGTGATTGACTTGGTGTTGAGAAGTGTGAACTGTTCAATGCGAGCGAGCTGTCGGTTGCAGTGCTTCTGGAAGCTTGGACGGATGACACTGATCGGAGCTTATCGATATGCTTATGGGGCTATATGCATCTAACGAGCCTTCTCTTGTAGACATTCAGAATATGCAGTTATACGGTTATCCCACTCATCATCAGAAGCGCAATGACGTTAACGGATAGCAGCAACGACGACGGACAACAGCAACAATAATGAACAATCGCGACCAAAATTTCAGTGAACTGGCACATTTTCGGAAACTCTTTTTTCATATCAAATAGGAATCAACTATGGCTTGAAGTTGAATGCCTCAGAGACATTGAGACTAAGCTTAGACTTGACATCCCGAGGGCTAGAACTTGTTGAGACGTAAACCTCGTGAGCGCCTGCTTCCACCTTCCACAGCCCCTCGTTCTCAGCCCAGAAAGCAGCCCCGTCTCTCTTGAAAGACAGCTGCAAGTCCTTCTTCTCGCCCGAGTTCAGGTGAACCTTCTCGAAAGCGACAAGGGCCTTTGGCGGTCGTCCGTTGGCAGCACTGTCCTTCGGTGGCGCCAAGTAGACCTGGATGACTTCGGAACCTGCCTGGGCACTCGTGTTGTGAACCGTAACAGACACGGTGACCTCGGCGTTGGCATCGCTCCCGCTCAAGGAGCCAGACAGGGACGCGCCAGAGACTTCGAACGTGGCGTAGCTCAGACCGTAACCGAAGGGGAACAGAACCTCCTTTTCGGTGCCGTACTGGGAGTCAAAGTGCCTGTAGCCGACGTTGACGCCCTCGACATACTCAACTTCGCGACTCTCCCAGCTGTCGAGGCCAAAGTTACCGTAGCAGGCCGTGTGCTCAATCTTCTTGGGCCACGACGTCGGGAGCTTGCCGCTCGGGCTGACCTCGCCGAGAAGGACGTCGAGAATCGAGTTGCCGGTCTCCTGGCCGCCGTACCATGCCTGGAGCACGGCCGAGACGTCATTCAGCCACGGCATGGCTATCGGCACTCCGGTCGTGATGACCACGATGGTGTTGGGGTTCACCTTGGCGACCTCAGTGATCAGCTTGTCCTGGGAGCCGTCCGCGGGCAGAGACATGATGGCCATGTCCATGCCCTCGGTCTCCCACTGGGGCGTGTTGCCGACGAAGAGCACGGCGACGTCGGCCTTCTTGGCCAGCTCCACGGCCTCGGAAAGCAAGTCGTTCTCCATCTCTTCCTGGCTCACGAAACCGAGACGCACTGCGATCTCGTCTTCGGCCAGGTACATCTCGGCATTGGGGACGGGGGAGATTGTCGTCTCGACGACGATGTCATACGTGTTGCCGCTAACGAAGTCGTACTGCAGACGCCGCTCCTCCTGGACACCCAGGAGGAAGCTCATCGCCTCCGGCGTTTCTTTCATCTCGCCCTGGAGCTCCCCGTTGATGAAGAGCTTGGAGGGACCGATGCCTGCGAAGCTCAGGTAGTGTTTCCCGCCAACGGCGGGAGTGTACTTGGTGCTGAGGCGTGCGGACTTGGCACCGACGACGCTGTCGTTCAACACAGTCATGAAAGTGCCGCGGGGGTACTCTTGCACGTAGAATGGCTTGCCGGTGAGATTGAGGTCTTCGAAAAAGTCGACAATGAAGCCGGCGTTGCCATTGCGGTTCACCGTTCCGTCGATGAAGTCGGGGTACGAGCGGAAGACGTGTGCTCCTATAGGACAAATTGTCAGCCGCGGTAATCATCCATGGTCTTCAAGAGCATAGTTACCCTTCGAGTACGTAGCCTCGCATCCGGCGAGCCGCTTCTTGATGGCATCAAACGGGCTGACTTTGTAGTGACAGTTCAGGGATGCGCTGCCACCTCCGTGAGCAGCGGCCTGTTGTGCAAGAGGTCCCAGCACAGCTATGCTCTTGAGGGAGGAGGACTTAAGAGGCAAAGCGCCGTTGGCGTTCTTGAGAAGAACGATGCCTTCGGCACCGGCCTCGCGGATGAGTTTCTCGTGCTCTGGCCGGCTTACGGCGCGTTCGGGGACAGGTTCCCTTCGGTCGGTGAACTTGCCGGTCTGGCGGAGCAGCCTGAGCACTGCCAGCACTCGCTCGTCGACGTCCTTGATATCCAACTTGCCACTCTCAATGAGTTCCCGCACAGCGTCGACCTTGCGACGGTGAGGCGGTCCCGGCATCTCGAGGTCAAGGCTAAGGCGCCGTTAACAACGACATGAAGGGTGTAAGTTGGCACAGAACCCAAGGAAGCACTTACCCGTTGCGGATGCCGTTGGCTACGTCAGACGAAGTCGCTCCCCAGTCAGACATGGTCAGGCCCTTGTAGCCCCAGTTGTCTCGGAGAATGTCCTTCAGAAAAGTGGTCTGCTCATCGACGTAGTGTCCGTTGACCTTGGGGTAACTCGTCATGATGCACCAAGGATTCGACTTCTTGACGACGATCTCAAACGGCCGAAGGTAAATCTCCCTAGTCGCCTTGTTAGTCATGAGATCGACGTCGCGGTCCTCAGAGGTATCGAAACTAGCTACCTCATTGCACGCTCGGACACCGTCTCGTTGACGGTGAACCGCCGCGTGTCCTGCTCGTTGATGGCGAAGTGCTTGACGGTCGCTCCGACCCGCTCGCTCTGCAGACCCAAGACGTACTCGGACGCAAGCTCGCCCGCGAGGAAGGGGTCCTCGGAGAACGACTCGAAGTTGCGGCCTCCGAGGGGCGACCTGTGCGGGCACACCGTCGGCCCCAGGAGGACGTAGGCGCCCTTGGTCTGGGTCTCTTCACCCAGCGCGACTCCGACGCGCCGCGCGAGTTTCCGGTTGAACGTGGCTGCCAGAGACACGGATGCAGGGAAGCATGCCGCCGTCGTACCGTCGGCGAACTCGGCTCCCCTCGCGCCGTTGGGGCCGTCAGAAACCTTGGGGTGGTCAGCACATGCCGCTTTTTTAGGAGCATCTTGCTTTCTTACCTTGAGAGAGGGAATACTCAGTCGATCAATCTCAGGGGTCTCCCATGAGTTCTTTCCGGAAAGCAGGGAGATCTTCTCGTCCGTCGTGAGCTGGGAAAGGAGAGCGAGGAGCTCGTCGCCGGAGGGTGGTTGCGCCATATCGTCGAAGAAGTTTGAAGCTCTCTATTCGGTAGAAATTACTTTTCTCAACCGGGGAATAATACGAAGAACAGCGAGAGGAGGCATTTATCTCAAAACCATCTCGTCATCTCCTGCCACTGGTAGGAGTGGACGCCTGTCATGCGGCGAGGGATGTGGGGGGGAACTTCGGATTATCGCCGGAAGGTCTCCGGGTGTTCCTCACCTCCATTCTCCATACCGGCTCCAAATACACGCTGCATTGGCCCATCTGGGCCTAGAAGCTTTCGAGGATTATCCTGTTGACCCATCATAGCATGCTTCGCCCGGGGCCAAGCCTCCACGAGACCACGATTCTGCAGGGTTTACGACCGAGACCCGCAGGATTTACCGTTTCAGCCCGAGGTTTTCACGATAATTTGCCGTTGGAGAGAGTGTCTAGTCAGAATGGTCGAGTCAGAAAACGGGACCGCAACGAACCACGAGGCCCCGACCGGTGGCCGGGGTTTCAACGGGGCGGTTCTGTCATTGGGCGAAGCGGCGACTTCTTCCCCGTGGGGAAATAGCTGTCGCTAGTGTGGGATGAGGACGATGTTATGATGGATCCAGGAAAAGATTATCGAATGGCGCAGGACGTTGCCAAGATCCGTGAGGTACGACTTTGGGAGTCCACGTTGCCCTGTGGCATGGGTAGCATACCGGGAGCCTGGATTTGCTCCCGGAAAATAATTCCCTGCAGGGTGTCACTGAGTGTCACGAGGTCTCGCAGAGCTTGAACGAGCTGGAGGTTGCCAAGGGGGTTTGACTGGGCTCAGTAGCCGATGTGTCTGCCGCTGTGCCGGCCTGCTTCCAGGCCTGATCAGAAACTGGTGGTTTAAACTGCCTTGTTCCCCAGCAGTCGGCCGTAGTTCAGCTCGTGGCTTGTTTCTCTGTAGGTTTTTCCAAGTTGCTTGGTGTTCAACAACACAAACTGTCAACGGGAACCCGCTTCCCATCTGGGTTACACGATACTGGCCAGTCTCCCGTTCAAGATGTCGGACGAAAAACAGGCAGCCAATGCCCATCTCGAATCCAAGAGCGAAGATGCACCGGCCATCCTCGCAACGTCCTCGCTGGCGGCTCGATTCGAGCATCGCCAACACACCTTGACAAAGATGGAGGCCATCAAGGAGAACAAGTGGCCTCTGCTATGGTGTAAGTCAGCGCTGTAGCACATACGAGTCAGCGAAGTCTGGGACGCTGAAAATACTTTAGGCTTGTACATGTTCTTCCTTTGCATCACCTGGGGCTTTGACGGCATGGCAGGCGGCATCGTCGTGTCAATCACCGAGTTCCGCAAGGACTTCGGCACCCCGTACGAAGGCGACTACGTTGTTGGTGCAATCTGGCAACTCGGCTTCCAAGCAGCTACCATCTTTTGTAAAACGCTCTTCACTCCTGGATGCCCTCTTGTCTTAGTGCTGATCCCAACCACAAGCCTTGACCTTTGGCGCATTCGTTTCCGGTCTTGCCATCAACCGCTACGGCCGCCAGCCTGTCATTCTCGCAGCATTCCTCCTGTCGATTGCCGGAGCATTCTTGCAGTTCTTCAGCAGGAATCTAACGGAGTTTGTCGGAGGAAAGATCTTGACTGGTCTCGTACGTCCACGCATCAGTTTACCCTGGTGGCGCTGGCTAATACATGTTTAACTACACAGCCCATGGGAGCCTTCACCACAGCAGCCCCTCCCTACGCCTCCGAGATGGCACCCTTGAGCATCAGGGGCTCCGTCGCCGCGGGCATGAACTTCTCCATCGTCCTGGGTCAGCTTATCGGGTACGGCGTCATGCGCGAGGCCAGCAAGTACGCCGATGCTCGGGCGTACAAGGTCCTCTTCGCCACGCAGTGGGGTTTCGCAGCGGTCGCCCTCGCCTTCCTGCCTTTCTTCCCCGAGTCCCCGTACTGGCTGGTGGCCCACGGCCGCGCCGACAAGGCGAGGAAGAACCTCGAGAAGCTACACGACGCTTCGTACGACTACGACGGGCACATGGCCGAAATCCAAGAGTCCCTGGCTCGGCAAAACCAGGAAAGCGACGCCCGGGGATCGTACGCTGAGTGCTTCTCCAAGGAAGCCCG
>WIGM01000291.1:0-50361 GCA_014235935.1 Colletotrichum musicola | reverse complement strand
CTCCCCGGCTCACGGAATTCGGTTGCCTGAGCATGGACTAGGTACAAGAACTGCCTGCCTATCGCTTGTGAGATTGAGCAGGGGTAAGTACCATCAACCGAACACTGTTTTCGGGTTGACGGTGGGCGGAGTCCATGTCTTTGAATCCTTCGCCCACACGACCCTGGTTAGATTCCTGACGGATTGTGGAAGTAGGCATCCGCTTACAATCCACATTCCCAAGGGCCAAAGTCCCGATAGGATGCGAAAAGCGTCCGAGTCATGTCTGTTAAACGAGTTGCCCAATTCCTCAGGTTCCTGTTACTACCACGCGTGGAAGTGGGCTTGGTCGGCACTTGGATTTTTGGCATATGCACGATTGCGGCTGGATGCTTAATGCCTAAAGCAACGACACCAGTTTCAGGGTTAGAGCCATTCAAGCATTTTGCCGATGCAGGACGCTTCAGGGAGTTCTTGCTGGACAGCTAGTGACGCTTGTCATATCACCTACCAGACAAGGTAGGGTTTGTCTCGATAGAGATATAAGAGAAACCCTTTTGAAAGGCGCTTTCTAGGTCAGAGCGTGGAGTTGTCAACTCGGCCATGAAGCCTCAGAGACTTTTCTAGACTCTGGAGGGTTGCAGGCAGCAGTTAACTTTTCTGGCATAATTTAACAGCTCAATCGGCTAGCAAAAAAAACATCGACATGTGAGCTTTAATACGCCGAATTCCTGTTATCGGGTTTGAAATCCAGCTATAGTCTCCTGTACCTATTCGGTAGTGAAACAGTAAAGTTGCAATGCCCTACTGTACTACTGTTTCCTAATGCCTATACAGGGACAGTAATGGACGGCAGTAAGGACATTAGCAATACCAATAACTGAGCATAGTTGCTTCGTCTCCTGCCCAGTCAAGTTTGTAAATCGCTAACTCCTGCTCTCGCACAACTAACACACTATTTCCATGCTCTTGTCTTAGTCAAGAGGGCAGCCGTTCAGTTGCCAAGTCTTGTTGTATGCTGTGAACTTTCAGAAGTTTGGTCGAAATGCCATCAAATGGGTGAGGATGGTCGTACCCATATGTCTGAGTATTCTGTAATCTGGACTCCGATTGCAAAGAGTCGAAACTGTTGAGCAACCTGCACGACAAAGGTCCTACCGTCTCTCGCTACCGCCATTACTGCCACCCTCATTGCCTGCTTTAGTGTTTCTGGCGTTATTGACGTTGTCGCCCTCATCAACTTTGCTCGCGTCATCGCCAACACGTGCCTTCACTTTGATCTGGCAATACCTCAACTCCTCCCGCATAATCGTGGAGTAACTTTCCCAGGCCCGCCTCATATTCGTCAGTCAACACAGCGAGATTCTTACGAGGTTTGTATTCCTTTACTGATCTGGTTTATCGGCGACCCGACTCTAATCCGACCTTAGGCCCGAAACAACTCAAACGCCAGTGTGTTGTGGTTTCCGTCCGAGCGACGCACAAGTAAAAAAGAGACCACGAGGGGTCGAAACAACATGAAAGAAAAAAAACAAAGCAAAATCTGCTTGCCTCGGCACGGGTACCTATTCTGAAAGAAAAGAAGAATCCGGCACAAGAGCAGATATCAGATGGGAGAAAAACACATGCCCTGTACAACAAACCCCGGCCAAAGCCGTCCCTTTGTTACGCCGCAACTCCAGTCCCCTAGTATCTTGATGATGAAGATGATGGATGGTTCAGCCGAGCGGGGGCGGGCAATCTCCCCCTTGCCCCCTATGTCTGGGGGACGAAGCTTCCCTCGAGGCAGGACCTCCCTGATGTGAGCTAAGAGGTGTCGAAAAACCCCCGAGTGCGAATGAGAATACCCAAGGCCCTGGTATCCAGAAAAAGCCCGAATCCTGGTTTTTTCTAATCTGTGATGCTCTTGTGTGTTGATTCCGTTTGTTGGTATGCCGCCGACCCAGAAGTGAAATGAAGACAAAATGAAAGGTCCGATGTGAGGCCGTGCTCGGGCGGCTTAGGCTTTGTTGGTACCGCAGTAAACGACCGTTCCTTGGCCGTGTGCTTGGAGTGTCTGTCTCCAACGCATTAGATTGTAGATATGGGCGTCGGTTGAGGGGTTGAGGCGCGGATGGGCTTGGTATCGCAGCTGTCAATCGGACGCATGAGGCGGCGGCATGGCGATCCTGTCATGCGGTGGTGGTGGTGGCGGTGGCTGAACTGCAACGGACCCGGGAAACAGGACGCGGTCGTGCGACTATTGCAGCAGCTCCTTCACGTTCTCCTTGACGTTGAGCGCCCACTTTAACCTCGCCAACGTCGACCTCGTCTCCTCGAGTAGCCTCTCCTGTTCCGCTTCTCTCTCTGCCGCGCCGGCCTTGATGTTCTTGAGCGCCTCTTCCTGTTGCACCTTGTAGTCGGCGAACTTCTTTTCCATCTCGTCCTTTTGCCGCTGCAACTCCTTGATGTTTCCGTCTTGCTGGTCGCACAGGTCGCGAAGCGCCGTGATCTTGTCATCGTCTCTCCTGCGCTCCTCGACCAGGCCGGCAATCTCGGCGCGGAGCTTGAGGTGCGCGCGCTTGACCTCGTCGCCCTGGTCCTTCCAATGCGAGCTGATGGCGTTGTAGCGGCCCTCCATGAGGGCGGCGTGGGTGTTGGCATCCTCGACCTGCTTTGTGCTGCTCTGGCGCATCTTTTCCATTTCGTCGCGCCACGAGCGCTCGCGCTCCTGTGCGTCTGCCGTGCGCTTCTTCTCGAGGTCCACGGCCGCGTTCAGGCTCTCGACCTGGCGCTCCTTGCGGCTCAGGAGCGTTTTTGTGACGCTGGCCTCCAGGAGGCGGCTCTCGTAGTCGCTGATGAGCCGCTCCATCTTGTCCTCGACAAGCTTGGCAGCCTGCTTGGCCTCCTCTGCTCGTAAGCGCTCGATCTGGATGTCGCGTTTGAGGGCCTCGTTATCGCTGACGAGCTTGTTGATGACGCGGCCCGTCTTGCCTAGTCCAGCCTTGCCGATGGTCGAGTCCCAGCCGGTGCCCTGCGCGGCGGCGTCGGGGGCGGCATTCTCGTCGTCTGCCGATGGCGAGCCTTCCCTCGGCTTCGAGTCGCCGTTGGTCCATTCGGATTTTAACTTTACGCTCGCGGGCGTTCTGTCTTGGTGGTTAGAGGCCATGCTGACGGCACTCGCGTTGCTGTTGACGGAGCTGGAGAAGGCGGAGTTTCGTGAATGGGTCTCGGAGCTCGTGTCGCTCGCGGCTTCGAAACTGGGTACTGTACGGATGGTCTGGACCATCTTCTGCTGGGGGCGCGTAGAGGAGGAAGGGCTGCTCGTCGACTGGAGGTTGACGTTCCGGTCGATGCGAGTGCTACTGCTGCTGCGGGAGATGTCTGCGGTAGGTGGTGCGAGAGCGTTGTTGTTCTCAGGACCATCAAAGGTCGGCTTCGTCGTCGCTGTCGCCGTGGCCGTGGTGGAGCGGGAGTCGACGGAGGGTGAAACGGGGAGGTCTTGAGGAGGAGGGGAGACGTTAGCAAGAAGAAATTCTGAGAGATCACCCGGGCCGCAGGCGGTGGAGGGGCACAGGCCGATCACCGAGGGCCGTGGATCGAGAGAGGCTGAAAAGGAGTGGGCGGGAGGTCGGCGGATGGGGGAGGCGAGGTTTCAAGCAAAGAGCACAAAGTACGGGGACCCTTACCGAGGGCAAATTCTTGCTGAATATCGAATTGGGGAACTTGGGGAGGATTGGAGGGGAGTCGCTGGTTCTGTTGCTTTTGTGATTTTTGAAGTCGACTAGGCATGTCTCGCGATCATGGTCCGTCTCGTTGCTTTAAGGTTTCTAGTTCGGGTAGGGCTGGTTCGAGATGGTGAGTTGGTTCGTTCGTCTCGGGCTGGTGTAGTGGTAGTAGTGGTAGTAGTGGTGGTGGTGGTGGCTAAGTGGTTCGTAGCAAAGAGGAAAAAAAAGAGATGGGGGGGCGCGTTCGTCTAGGTGCACTTTGGGGTATTTCCCGGCGGTTCGAAAGCGGCGCTACCGTCTGATGTCGAGAAGGAGTGGCTGACGTGGGAATTGCGCGGATTGGGGATTTCGGGCGATTGGAATGAAGCGCGCTTCGCTCTGGGCGGACGTCCGGGTATCTCTGCAGCGCAAATGCGCCGAAAGAAGGATACAGGATCTCTCTCGGTCCCCTCGGGGGAGAGCGGATGCGGGTAAAACCTTGGCTGGGATGCAGCAGTAATAGAGAAGGGGTGCGCAAGAGAATGCAGTAGTAGCAGAATGCGGCTGACAGCAAGAGAGAGAAAGAGAGGGTCGAGACCGGGTGCCTCGTGGTCGCCGGTCGATTTGTGTGGTCGCGGGTTAGTACTACGTCAGTCGTGGTTAGGTCAGGTCATATTCCTCTGACAGGAGGTTGGAAAGGAGGGTCGAGCGAGAAGGGGAAAGCCTAGATAAATTAGTCGAGAAGCTCAAAGCGAGCGACCGAAAGAAAGCAAATGGGCAATTGTTTTTTCTTCGGCCCCTCCACACCACCACAAGCAGGTATTACTGCTAGTGCGCAACCCCCAGGTTTCTTTGGTCAGTGGTTAGGTACAATCCAATAGACACGACAGGGGACGTTGCACCTTGCCCAGGCACCCAGAGGCATCCAGGCCAGGTACCGCGCGCCGAACCTGGAAGTCACTCCCAGCGCGCCGGACGGGCAAATCACGGCGGGCCACGAGCTCGACGCGGTACCTCCACGTCTTCCGGGCTGCTGCTGCTTCTGCTGCTTCCCCCACTAAAAAAGCAGGAGACCACCCTGTTCCCTAGCAACGAAGATCGCTGCAGCGTCACTCTGTACCTGGTCAGGCAGTGCTCCTTGTTCCGCATGCACGGTCCTGGCCAACTCTGCAAATCAGCTTTCTCTCCCACGACAAATCTGGTGATGCATTGCCATCGAATTTCCTTTCTGTTTGAACATCCCCTTTTGCTGCTTCCCTCCCCTCGAGGCCCCCCAAATAAATACACATAAAGGTACGATGGCGAGCCACACGGGTCGAAAATATTCCATGACAAAAAATAGACAACAGCAACAATAACGGCCGCATCCTCGCATGAACAGTGCCGTCTATCTCCTTTCTTCCTGTGACTTGAAACGGCTGATATAGGGAGAGAGAGACATGTACCATGTATATGGTATGTACGTATGTAAGCTCGAGAGAAAAGCAAACTCAGCCTCCATCCACCTCATCCTCGGTCGTCCACCCTTTTCATCCAACCCAACCAGCAATGCCGTATTGTCCTATGAACACCAAAGCTAGTCAGTCCTGTGTAGGTAGAGAGAATAGAACACACACAAAGACAAGGACGAGACGTTCCAAGAAACCCAAAACGGGCCACCCTCATCATTCAATACCGAGAAACTTTCCAATCAAAGCCAACATCCACATAACGTTTCGCTCCACACAGCCTTTATCTAAAAGCTTTGGGCCAAATACCTGCTCACAATACCCTCCAAAGACCGAAAAGACTAAAGGAAAAGAAACGGTTCGTCGGGTGTTCGGTTCTATATAAAACTCGCGCAACAACACACTGCTCTCTCTCTGCAAGCAATTCGTCCGGTCTCAACAACTGCCCTGCGAATTGGGTCTCCGATGCAAGACAGATCTCCCTCATTCTCGGCAACAGTTGGCCAAAGTCCACGCAACACCGGCCCATGGCACTGACGGACCCGCGAGAACCGACGTGCCAAGCGCAAGCCAACGCACCGGCCGTGGGCACCGAACGGCTGATCGCCCCGACGGGACCCCCCCATAACTCCACGTCCTTCCCCCGATGACCGACGCCAACCACCTCCCCTGCTCGCGTCAACGGGGCCTAGGGCAAGTAGAAGGGATGTTCGCTCGAGCGTTTGCGGAGGTCAAACCCTGCTACCTCCAAAGCGGGTGCCGTTGACGTGCTCCTGGCCTCGCACCATCACTGCCGAAGCCACCTACTCAGTCACGAACGTGTACAATTTGCATCTTCTCTTTAGACTGCATCGATCACTCGCCTCTTTCAAATCAACTCGATTTCACCCGACTTGCTTTTTGGGCCTATTCTTGTCCAGGCCACCCTTGACTTGATACGCGAACATACGGTTATCCATACACTTTATGGTCCAAAAGCCACTCAAAACGCCAGGCCTGTGCCATGCTGATCTTCCACCATGTAGCCAGCCCTTCTCTGACTCCCGCAACTGTGAAGTTCAGGCGGCCGTCCCACTCCGGCTTTCATAAGGGTATCCTGGGAGCTTCAGCAGCACTCGAACCCTCCCTTGCAATAAGTTTCCGTCACCCTGGGAAACCGCTTCAGTAGTAGTCCCTCTGTAGAAAACGTCTTCCTCCGATGAATTGTTACTCGTTTCGCGGCTTGTGTTGAGTCCCACAAGACGCGACTTCATGCTCGTGTCGTCCTATTCGCCATGGCCGCATGCTTTGGCGGCCGCATAAGAGCGGCCATAACCATCAATACGCTCATGTTGTGATGGCCGTCGCGTTGTTTGTTGTCGCGCCAGCCCGGCTGCTCTCCGCATCGCCCTTGGCCGCCTCGAGGAAGGCCGGCCGGAATTTGACCAGGTACTTGGCCGCCAGTGGTCGCGCGTCCTCGACTAATCACTGTGTCAGCACCATTCAAAGGCAAGAGGATTGGCAGTGTAGGCTTACATTCCGTCCATATGTCCTGGACCGTATCAAGGGCCAACTCCTTAGCTGGCGGTCGCATCATCACCAAGTACAGCAGGCTTGTCAACGCCAGTGGGACCACCAAGGGGTCGCGGCACATGAGCTTGACGCGGGACAGGATGGCAGGGGTCAGCTCCGGGATCTCGCCCAAGAACCGCGTGAGAACTTTGTCCTGTGCACTGAGATACTGCGAAAAGCCATCGATCAACTTCAGGGCCCATTTCTCGTAGTAGAGAGGGTGGTCGCCATCTTGCTTCTTCTGCAGTTGATCGTTGTACCACTCTTCCGTCAGCCACGTAATTGCAACATCAATCCGTCGCCGGAAGTCCTCTAGAACGTAGGTATAGAGAGAGTCTCTGATGCTGTTGCCCAGAGACAGGCGAGCAGCGGAGCTGCCGCCTTCATCCTTAACGTCTATCGCCTCCAGGCCTGCTGACGATCTACTCGCCAGGCGGGTGATGATAGCGATCCAGGACTCTCGGTCATTAGAGCTGGCTGCTAATCGGTTGATGCCGGACTTGGACTTCTTGGCAGGGTCTTCAAGCGTCTTCACGAATTGGAAGAGTGACATTACAGAGCCCTGACCCGCGCCCAGGGCCATTTCGGGAGTGAGCGTCGGTGGAGGAGGCAGCTTGAACGACCTCAGACCAAGATCTCCATCACTTGGTCTGTTCACAGGATCACTGTCAAGTTTGTTCAGAATCTGCTCGTTATCCTCAGCGGCGGAGAAGTCAGGCTCGTAGTCGTCGTCATCCTCATCGACTCCCAAGGGGGCAGTTTCGGGATTGATTGGCGGCGGCGGCTGAGCTGCCAATGCATCCAATCTTCCTCGAATGCCCTAGACAATGTTAGGGAGCCCTAGCCACATGCGAACGGTCATGACTTACATCGACGGCTTTTCGTAGGAGTTGTTGGTCTGTGCGGAGGAGTGTGGTGATGCTGATCTTGGCAGCCATGGCGGGCGGGAGTGTTGCAACGTCGAATGCCTTCAGTCCTTCGCTTCCCGTAAGAGTGAAGACATCGCCTAGGCTGTGAGGGCCGGGAGGTAGTGGCGTGATCTGTATTTGAGGCATCGTCGCGACCTGCGGGGCCATTCGCTGGCGTTTTTGTTCCATCCCGTCGTGGTGCTGAGCCTCAAAGGCACGCTTCCGGCCGGCTTCGTCGAATATCTCGTTCCGCACGCGCATCATTCTCTCCACGTGTTGCTGAATACGTGGCGCCATGGGGTTGTGAGGGTCGCTGCGTCGGTGGATTAGTCGGGTCCGGTCACAGTGGAGAGCTCTTCGGGGCAATACCGTTTGGACAGATGGATCAGAAGCATACGGGTAGTCTTCTCCATAGACTTGACCATCACGCGAGTTTTGGGAGTCATGGGCGAATTCGCGAGCTTCAAGGGGTTGAAGCTGAGCACGGCATTCAAGATCCTGTTGGCAGTACCCGGTCTCGTGCGAATCAGAATGGAAAGGCAGTTGAGGGTGGCATCAACAATCAGAACATCACTATCATCCAGGTGCTGCTGTTAGCCTTGATCAAGCCTACTATTTCCCCTCGTGCGGTCCTTACCTGCTGTTCTCTTGCAGCACGCTCAGCATCCTATCGAGCAAGCCAGCCGCTTCTGCATCGAGTGTCCTAGAATCCAATGTCGAGTGATTTGGCGGGATCTTGTCTAGCGAGATGTCGAGAGAGTCACCGCGCTGCAGGGTTTGTCAATATTCCATGCTAGCAAATCGATGTGTCGGGCCGAGCCTACTCTTGGTTCCTGAGGGTTGGCCGCCGACTGGGCCAGGACGACCCGCTGCGCAAACTTGATGCAGCAGATTCGTACCGTAGGCTCAGCGTCGTCCCATATTCTCAGAATTCTGGTCTTAACGGCGAGCATACGTTCCCACGTCACGTTGTCGTATGAGTTGTTGATGCTACCGAACCGTCAGCCTCCCGTTCCTACACCCGGACCCGGACCCTCCATCCAGGGCACACGCACATCCATCTAAGAGCAAAAGGGTATATGCTCGCGGCCGTCTGTATGGCGCTTCGCAGGACGTGGGCGTCCTCGTTCTGATTCTCGACCATGGTCTGCAGCGTGTCCAGCACGAAGAGCTGCATCGTCTCCTTCTCGCTTCCGGGCAGGGCAGGCGTCGCAAAGGCCTCAGCCAGAAAGTCGGCGCCCCATCGTCGAAGCTCGACCCGTGCGGTCGGTCCGACAATTGGAAGAATGCTCTTCACGACAGTCGGGTAGTATTTGACGTCGCCGAGGACAAGCTTGCGTGCGTCGTTCAGTTGTCGGATCTGGTCGTTCACGGACGCCTGCTCGGAGGCGGACGCCATGGTTGCGATGTCGTTGGGAACAAAGACGATCACTACGAGTCTAGATGTGTCGCGCGAAAAGACGAATGATCAAAGACACGATTGATGGAAGAGAAAAAAATGGCGAGGGGCTTCGAGATCACGAGGGCAGGAGCTGTCGCGAGTTGTCGAAATATGGAGAGCTCAAGCTTTTCCGAACCATCCTCCAACGCGCCTAGAAAAAAACAATGGTCGATGTCGTCTGATTTTGTCGAAGCGGCCGAACGTTGTGATGAAATGAGAGCAAAAGCTGACGATCAGGCGACCCCGAGGGAATTGGTCTGTCCGTTGCGATTGCCCAGGTAGTTGCTCTTTCCAGGTTCCAAAAGTTTGAACAACCACCGGCGCCTGGCGACGTCGAAAGGCTGCGTGACAAGCGACGCGGGTTATGACGGGGCGTGTCAACCTCTGTAGCCACTTTGGGTTAGCGCACTGGCTGCTCTACGTTCATAGAGCCTCGCCTAGATAGGTGCGATACCAGGGTGGGGCACCTGCCTAGGACGAGGTATGGTGGCTTCTCAACGGATAGGAAGTAGGTAGAGTGATGGAAAGGTGTGATCGAAGACGCAAGACTCCAGGATGGAATGCGAACAATGATTCCTGTGAAGAAAAAGATAAGATCACCCAGGTCCCTGAAGTTTCGTCGTTCTTACTTCATGAAGTGAGTGTTGTTTCATGGAGCTGCGTCCGCGATGACGACAGGCGATTGTGCTATGCTCAGGCTTGTCCTCTGTACTACAGTTTGGAATTCGAGCTCGCAGCTACCTAGGCACATACTAATATGTAGTAGGCACCTTCTCACCGAAAAACCTTACTTATACGGGAAGCAAGGCATGCGTGCATTGTCTCTCATGCAGAGGCAGCGGCTTCGGCCACAAAAACAACTGCCAACCAAGTCCCCTGCCAGAGCTTATCGGACCAGCCCGAGGTACCTACAGTGTGCCACGGGCGTCTTGCGTCATTATCAGTTTTGCCGGAAATCAACCGTCCTTATCGATAAGACACCAATCAGCGATGAGGGAATGTTCGGCCTGTGAATTTCGTCTAGATTGTCCGCGTCTTTGCGACAGATGAATATTCGAGCCTCAATCCACAGCGCCATCCCGATCGCCTGAGCGGCTGCTACGAATCTACGTGGTCTCTACACCCGCGAACGACATTTTCGAAGGATTCAGTGCCTCAGAAACACTTCAAGTACAGTCACAATGGCCATGTATGACAATCCGCATCTCCCCGCCGCCGCCCGACGAGTGGTCTGACGAGCGAAACAGCCCCCAGAAGTCGTCCTACTACGATCGCAACCTGCGACAGGGCCCTGCCCTGATTCGAGCCCGAAAGCCCTACCTCGTCAAGAACCTTGCTGTCGGTACCGGCCTCTGGTGTTTTGCCGGCGCAGTTTGTAGGTTGCCCGTCTCCATGACGACTTGAAGATGGCGCTAGGCGGACGGATCGGCTAATCGACTTCATGCAGACTGGTATACGCTCCGTGCTGTTGGCCAAGACGAGTTCGAGGACGTCAAGGTCCCAGACACCCCGAGACAACCTACGAAGTCCAACTAAAGGAGGAAGGAGCGGATGGCTGGAGAAAAGGATACAAGTGAACTTTAGAGGCAAGGCAAGGTTGCGGATTCATGGGCATTTGTATTTGTGTAATATATATCAGCGAGTTGCAACTCGCTCTGTGCGCCGGGTACGTAAATGTAGAATACCAAACCCACAATCAGCAATTCTGTACATGTCTCGTTAAGGTACAGAAGAAAAACCCAGTACGTTCCAATGCAGAAGAGACGCTGCAATCCGATCCAAGCCTCCCGCCATTTGGTGATGAAATGAGGTCTCCGCGAATCTATGCGAAGCCAAGAGAAGGAATCTACCGCGCCCACGCGACGGCGCAAACAGCTATTGAAGAAGAGCGTGAGAAGAAAAAAAGGGGGCGATCCGCCCAAGCCGTCGTGGGGTATCATAACAGTACAGTAAGCCACATAACGCCGTCAGCCACCGGTGATGCCGCCCTAGCTGGCCATTGCCGTCACCGGTTCTTGCTTCGGGGCCGAATCCTTGACGGTTTTCGATGCCCGGCTTCCCGCGCGCTTCATCTGAGCGCTTTGTGTGAGCACGTTAGCTGTCCGTACCATCTCCGGAGACGCTGACGGAAACAGGCTTGTGTGAGGCGACGTGCGAGCGGGCGGGTGACCATTCGACATGTTCGTCATCGTTTGTACATTGGACGAGCCTGCTGCTGGTGGTTTATTCGCCTGAACTGGGCTTCTAACAGGTGCTGCAGGCCCGGTATTGATCTTGTGTGAAATGTGGTTTGGGTTGGCCCATGGCGTGTCCTTGATGAACTGTTCTCCAGCAGGACCGAGTGTCCCGCCGAATGCGACTGCTTGGTAGTCTTCGAGAGGTTGCATTATTGATCGCTGGCGAGGCTTTGAGTTGCGCTGGGAAACTGTCAGTGGACGCCGAACAGGAGAGGAGAGTCACCACTGGCTTACCTTCATAGCTTCCAGATCATCTTCAATCTCTGCTGAATTGGCGCCTCGCATGGCTGGCACGGCGGGGAAACCCTCGTGTTTGGCAAGTCCCGCCAGGAAGGAAACCTCCGAATTGTACGCGACAGCATTCCTTGTACGCTGTGCAGGATTGGTCGGATACAGGAGGCCAAAGTCCGGAAACCTGTGTGCGCTTCGTCGGGCAATTGCCGTCTCGTACCACTCCTTGTTCAAATCTTCGAGCATCTTGGAGCGTTTCTCGCGCACTCCTTGGTAGAACTGATCCCAGATTTGGGCGCGGCGTGCGACAGCTAACCGCTCCAGCGCCTCAACAGACAGTTCGTACTCTTTGTTAATGTGCGCAAGTTTCTTATCGAGCCGCTCGTCCAAGCACTGCTTCATGTTGAGATACTCGGGATGTGAGGGAGGGTCGATTTGCAGAGAATTCTCTTCTTGCTCGAGGCGCTCTAGTCGATCCTTGTATAACCTGGGGCAGGTCCGTTAGCGCGTCACCAGTTTTGGCAGATAACAGAGAACTTACCGCTCACGGAAGAGCACGAACTTCTCTTCTAGGTCGGTCCATTCTTCGACCGCTGCGCGCTTCTTCTCAACTGAATTGCCGTGTCAGACCGAAAAAAGCTCAATTGAGGAGGGGGCTTAGTCCTTACGCTCTTCGTCGTGAGGTGCTTCGGCATCGTCGTCACCCTCATGCTCGACATGCTCCTCACCGAGAGTACCCGCGTCATCGTGGACCCTACCATCGTCACCGTCGTGGCCGTCCTGGTCGTGCGCCTCCGCAGCATTGCCCTTCCGCTTGCTGCCGTTTCTGGTGACTTTTTTGGTTATTTGGGAGTCCTTGACAGGGCTGTGACCGTCGCGCGACGGGCCTCGCTTCATGGGAGGGAGGTCGGGGACATTGTCATCGGTCGCGGAGTGATCGCCGCTGTGGGAGTTCGTGGATGGGGCCTCCTCGTCGTGGGTGTCCACGTCATTCTTCTGTTGCTCCTGGTCCTGGGGCACGACAGACGCAGTGCGTTTCCTGGAAGGCTGGCCCGGCTCGGACGACTCCGCGACCGGCGACCGCTTCCGCTTCTTGCTATCAGCGGTCTCGAAGTTATTCTCGCCGGACGCGAGCTCGGTGGACTTCCTGGGCTTGGTGGGCGAAGCCTCGTCAGGGTGGCTGGAGGTCATCGACACGTCGTCACGGTCGGAAAGGCTGTCCTCGTCGCCGTCGACGGAAAATGTCTTTTGTAGCTTGCTCGGTGTACGTTCAAATACCTGGCCGTCATTGAACTGATTGACGACAACGTCCTTGTGACGCTGGGCCTGCGGGGTGTCGTAAAGACGCTCAGTCTCCGCCTCGGTATCGTTCGCCTCGGACAGGTTGCTGTCGGAGTCGAGCGCATCGTCGTGGTTGGACTGGGGAGGATCGATCTGCATGCCGTCTAGCGACTCGCCCTCGCCGTCCTTGTCCTCGACGTCGCTCAAAGGGCTGGAGATGTTGCTGTCGTCGTGATCGAGCGTCGCCTGCCCTGGTGAGAGGGCAGGTGGCGCGGTCGCCGTTGCTGCCATTGTGAGGGAAAGTTTATAACGTGCCGTGCGATATCAGATCGGGTGTTTTAGAGGTAGGATGCGTCGCGGACAGGTGCAATTCGAGCAGACGAGTTTTCGTGCGAACGACCACGATGGGGCGCGGAGGGACAGCAGCCAGCAGCGGCGGACAGGGGAGGCGGGCTGGGTGTTTTGGGAAGAAAAGCAATGCTCTGCCAAAATCGGGAAGTAGAAAAGAGGAAAAAGAGAGCAGCATGAAAGCTTGGGATTGTCTGGGCCCCGAAAACAGACGTGGGCGAAGGCTGGCTGGTGGTGTTGTGGTGGGTTTTCGGAGGTGTGAAGAGAAGCGTGGGTGACCTCCCGCTCTGCTCCATGAGAGATGCGCTCACCTACCTGCTCCTCTCTGTGCTTTCCCGTCTCCCAGTGCGGAACCAGGATCGGTCGGCAGAACCAGTCTTCGCCCTGACAGCGAAAGCGGTGAGCGCTGGCACAACAGTGGGCACGGGGCACTTGTTCTCGGCAAATAGCGGCCTTCTGACGTGTTGCACCAATCCCTGGTTGTTCCGGTTCTTATCAGCCTCCGAACCGCCGAAATTTCCTTATCGCATTGGCGCGCAGACCAAGCGATAGAGAGCTCGACTTATTTTTTCTGTCGCGGTTACAGTATTGGGGCCGGTGCATCTACAGCAGGCCCGTTGCAGAAAAGTCTCGGGACGTCACGCAAACAAGGAAATCGTCGCAACAATGGCCAAAGGGTATGCGAACGACCTCCGAAACCTATATCTCGAGGCAAACTAACAATTATCACAGTAACAAGAAGCTCGCAGCCTCCTCCAAGGCCATCGACCCCACCCTCGATGCACTCTTCGCATCCAGTGTAAGTGCAATCACCAGAAACATGTTTCTCGACCAATTCGGCGCGTCAAAGAAGAAACTAACAAAACCAAGGCTGGTCCCGTGAAAGCACCGCCAAAGACGAGATATTCCGAGCCGCAAGCCCCGAAGGCCAAGACTGAAGAGACTGCCGACTCGGACGTAGAGCTTCCTGATGCCGACCAAGAAGGCGAGGAGGATGACGAGGTGCTTTCGGAGATAGAGCAGGACTCCGACGAGGAAGGTGAAGACGATGAGGATTCTAGCGAAGAGGCGGCGTCAGGAGAACAGGACGGCGACGAAGACGAAGCTGCAGAACCCGCGAAGCCCAAGAAGGAGAGGAAGCGCAAGCGGGAGGAGGATGATATCGAGGGCAAGTACCTGAGCAAGCTAGCACAAGCCGAAGAAAAGGAGGAAAAGGAGCGACGTGCCGAAAAGCGAAACAAGAAGTCCGAGGGCGATGCGGAGAACAAGGACGAGGAAGCAGAATCAACAACGTCCGATGCCGAGGACTCCGACGTCTTGGTTCACGAGTCCCTCGCCGCCGAGGGCAAGACCAAGGAGAAGAACAGCGAGGTCGAGAAGGCAAACCGCACGGTATTCCTCTCCAACGTCTCCTCCGAGGCCGTCACCGAGAAGGCCGCCAAGCGCACCCTCGAGGCCCACCTCGCCAGCGTCCTCGACAAGGACGCGTCCCCGGCGCAGAAGATCGAGTCAATCCGCTTCCGCTCCCTCGCGTTCTCCGGCGGCGCCATGCCCAAGCGTGCCGCATACATCACCAAGGAGCTCATGAGCGAGACGACAAAGTCGGCGAACGCCTACGTCGTCTTCTCCACCCCGGCCGCCGCGCGCAAGGTGGTCGCCGAGCTCAACGGCACCATGGTCCTCGACCGCCACCTGCGCGTCGACAGCGTCGCGCACCCGTCCCCGACGGACCACCGCCGCTGCGTCTTCGTCGGAAACCTCGGCTTCGTTGATGACGAGACCATAATCACCACGGGCGAGGACGGCGAGACGGTGGAGAAGAAGCGGACCAAGGTTCCCGCGGACGTTGAGGAGGGTCTGTGGAGGACGTTCGGCAAGCACGCCGGCAAAGTCGAGAACGTGCGCGTCATTCGTGACCCAAAGACGAGAGTAGGCAAGGGCTTCGCCTACGTCCAGTTCTACGTAAGCAACAGGCCTCCCTACTCATTAGACTCGTGAAATTAGAAATGCTGACAATCCCAGGACGAGAACCACGTCGAGGCCGCTCTCCTCCTCGACGGCAAGAAGTACCCTCCCATGCTTCCCCGTACTCTGCGCGTAGCCCGCGCCAAGGCCCTCCACAAGACCGCCCTGGCCATGGAGCGCTCCAAGAACAAGGGCCAGCAGGCCGGCGGCGCCCCCGGTAGCACAAAGTACAAGGCCAAGATCACCCCCGAGCAGCAGTCCATGGCCGGCCGTGCGAGCCGTCTCCTGGGACGCTCCGGCGCCATGCGCGAGCGCAAGGGAGGCGACAAGAAGCCCAGGGCCAACGGCTCCGGCGTCGTCCCCAAGGACGACATCAAGGCGCCCGAGGAGTTCATCTTCGAGGGTCGCCGCGCCAGCGCGAAGGACGGCAAGCCCAAGGGCCTCAAGTTCGGCAAGCGTACCAAGGTCAAGGGTCGTGTTCAGAAGTCGTCGAAGCCCACGGGACGTAGCGCAAAGAGAGCCCAGGAGTGGCGAAAGAAGGAACAGCCCAAGTAAATGCGAAAATGTGATAGTAATTAGGGGTTTAAAAGGACGTTACGCATGTATAGTCGAGGAATACCACTGTGGAGCATTGAACGGTACAGGATTAGGCGTACAAAACGGAAGAATCATCATTTCGATCTAGAATTTGGCGTTCAGCAGTGTGTTTTCTCCCTCTCTGTTGACCAACCAGTAAAAGACGAGACGCGATTGCCAAACGCATTTCAAAGCATACTTGACTTCAGTTACAATTGACTACAGGAAAAGGTGTCTCATGAACAAACGGTAAACAAGAGACCACGCGTTTGTACTTGTGTGAAGAAAAAGTGACTGGTCTCGTCTATTACCAACTCGAGCTCGACTCCGCCAAGTATCCATTTATGGGTTATGGGGGTAATCCAGTGCCACGCGACCGTATATCAGTTCGGCGAGAACAAGAAGTCAGAAATCTACCGAACCGCCCCTCCAACAGCTGCCTCGGAAACAACTTTTTTCATGCATTCGTTTAGGCCCAGGCCAACAGGTAGGTCGTGACTTGTTGCAACCCAATGAGCCGTAGAACGAAGAAACGGCGCCTCCAATGTCGGCTTAGTACTCGGCGTCGATCTCGTCGGCCTCGAACGAGTCGGCAGCAACCTCCTCGTAGTCCTTCTCGAGCGCGGCAAGGTCCTCGCGGGCCTCACTGAACTCACCCTCCTCCATACCCTCACCCACGTACCAGTGGACGAAGGCACGCTTGCTGTACATGAGGTCGAACTTGTGGTCCAGTCTCGACCAGGCCTCGGCGATGGCGGTGGTGTTGGAAAGCATGGAGACGGAGCGGTCGACACGGGCAAGACCACCGTCGCCGGCGGCCGCGGGAACGGCCATGGGCTTCTGGTAGTTGATGCCGAGCTTGAAACCGGTAGGGCACCACTCGACGAGGTTGAAGGAGGACTTGGCCTTGAGGGCAGCAATGGCAGCGTTGCAGTCGCGGGGGACGACGTCGCCGCGGTACAGAAGGGCGACGGCCATGTACTTTCCGTTGCGGGGATCGCAGACAACCATCTGGTTGTTGGGCTCGAAGCCTGTGATCTGTCAGTCAAATGGAACATGCGTTTGGTTGGACTGAAACTTACACTGGAAGGTAAGCTCTTGGACCTTGAAGCTCTCGTGGGAGCTCTTGGAGGCCGAAATGACGGGAGCGTAGCTGATCAACGGGTAGTGGATACGAGGGTAGGGGACCAAATTGGTCTGGAACTCGTTCAGATCGACGTTGAGGGCACCGTCGAAGCGCAGGGACGAGGTGATGGAGCTGACGACCTGGGCGATCAGGCGGTTCAGGTGGTCGTACGAGGGACGGGGAATGTCGAGGTTGCGGCGGCAGATGTCATAGACAGCCTCGTTATCAACCAAGAAAGTACAGTCCGAGTTCTCGATGGTGCTGTGGGTAGACAGAACGGCGTTGTAGGGCTCAACGACGGCAGTCGAGACACGGGGGGCGGGGTAGACGGCGAACTCGAGCTTCGACTTCTTGCCGTACTCGGTAGAGAGACGCTCGAGAAGGAGGGCACCGAAACCGGAACCAGTACCACCACCGAAGGAGTGGAAGATCAGGAAACCCTGGAGGGAGTGGCAGTTGTCTGTAGAGTCGTCGCGTCAGTCTGGATGCGGCCCGGCGAGGATGCGGACGGGATTTGGAGACGAACCGGCGACGCGGCGAACACGGTCGATAACATTGTCAACCATCTCCTTGCCGATGGTGTAGTGACCACGGGCGTAGTTGTTGGCGGCATCCTCCTTGCCGCTGATCAACAGCTCGGGGTGGAAGAGCTGGCGGTAGCCGCCAGTCCGGATCTCGTCAATGGGGGAGGGGTCGAGATCGACGAAGAGGGATCGAGGAACGTATTTGCCTCCGCTAGTCTCAGTGAAGAACGTCTCGTAAGAACCACCGTCGACGACGTCCTTGGCGTTGGGGTCGGGGCGACCATCGGGGCCGAGGCCGTGCTCGAGGAGGTAGCTGCGCGCCAACGGTCAGTGAATTCCTCGGATGATGTCTTCCCAAAGGAAGCTGGATTGGGACGAAAAGGAGGTCGACATACAGCTCCCAGGCGGAGTTACCCAGCTGGGTACCGGCCTGGCCGAGATGAAGGTGAAGAATCTGGAGATAGCTTCAATTAGCACTGGAGCTGGGTGCCGAGGCTGAGGAGCAGCAGGCTGAATGCCCGGGGAATATTTCAGGGGTTGTCAACCAGACAGCAAAGCAAAGCCGCCAGGGTTGGAAACATGAGACATGTCGCGTTCACTTACCTCGCCCTTCATTGTGAATAATAGCTCGACGGGTCTGTGAGGATGCTGCGACGCAAATTGAATTGCAGAAAGGGAATATTTTCACGCGCGCAGCGCAGAGATGAGGTTCGGAAGAGCTAGGGGGGGAGGAAGGTGTACCGTGTGGTGATGGTTTTCAGAGGTTTGGAGGGTCTCTTGTTGTGGGCAAGGCGGGGCACAATCAACAAGGCCGACCAGTGGGACGATAGGCCTGGAGGAAGAAGGTGCTCTTCCCCCCCTTCACTGGGTTTAGCGCCAGCCTCTGGCAGCTAGCTCAGTGTGCTGGGTCTCCAGTACTTTGCTGCGTGCGGGGATCTCCCTAACCAATCAAGTACTCTAGATCTTCTCACCGCTACATGGCCCAAGCGTTATTGCCTCCCGACCATTGGGTGAAGTTCAGGGGTGCATGAAGATACGCCTGCTCCGAGTCGATGGGAAGGTGCCAAGGTGCCTAGGCACTGCCACCTGCCACCACAAACCTTCTGATCTGGCAGGTGCTGTGCGGTGCTGTCTGATGATACCCGGTGTGCACTTTAGCTGTCAGCCTCAGGAACTCACTCCCAGCCCTTTACCTTCAACCTGGTTGCTGGGCTTTGACATGCCTGATTAACTTTCTCTGACCACCGAATGTTCTGAGAAATGGCATGTGCTTATTCAAGGGTCTCAATGGTGGTCTTTTGTTTTCTGAGGCTACAATGAATTCACTATGAATTGTTCTCATTGTTCCCATTTCGTCTGGAAGAAGCCAGACAAAGCGATGTCTTTGTCACAATGTTTGTCTAGGCCAATATAACTTAAGGTAGCATCGTCCCAAGGGAAATTCCTCGCGCTACCGCTGGGATCCGAGCGATCTTGGAGCGAGGCCCGAGCCGGAGCCGGCCCCACTCTCCGGCTCGTTCGATTCTGGTTACTAGGATCAGGATGTATCTCACCTTCTGAGTGTCTTCTAACTGCCGGTGGTCTCTCTTCTTACTCTGTCTTCATTTGGAGGATTCAAGGAACTGGAGTGTTTGTTTCGATCATCTGTGTATGTGAGTTCCGGATACAGTGTCTTGCAACGGCCGCCGTCCCCATTCCGCCCAATCCGCTTTTTTGTTACGTTACGCGTTTGTCATGGCCAATGAGATTGAACATAATTTGGCTACAAGTCCAATTATGCTCTGAAGAGCTATGAGCTGCCTACCTAGTTCCGTGCCCAGATGGAGCGACAGACAATATCAATACTAACCATGAGTAATGATGGATTCAGAATGCCGTTTGATTGGGTATAAGGCCTCTTCAGTGTTCTTCATCTACGCACATAATTGTATGTTTTGGCTTTCGAATATACTTACCGTCTCATCTTGAGCGCCTCAGTGGTTAAAGTTCCTGCATTTATGATGGCTCTCGCCCACGCCGTGCTAACCGTGTTGACTGGACCGATGTAGACCAACTGCCGATAGATTTGAAGTTCTCCAGACAAATATAACAAGAGGTGGAACTTATTGATACCCAAGCTGTCTAGTCCCAAAGTCGGCGTGGCGAAAAAGCTGTATTTGTTGTTGAGACGTAGTTATTCAAAATGATACTTCCTACTAACTATGGATGAAAACAGTGGATGTTGACTTGGAAAAGATGGAACGTCGCGAGAGATATATGAAGAATCGAGACTTGTAATGACAGGAACATAGTTTGCATACTGTTCTGATAATAAGAAGCACAGCGTAAAGGTGGCTAGCTCTTAGCTACATGTGACTCCGGCAATAACACGGAAGTCATAAAATATAGTTGAACACAATAAAGAAGATTTCGCCAAATACTGAGACATTTTGGGTTCCTATAGAGTTACAATTTTTGTCATTTAATCAGAACTTATACTATCCATACATATTACTTGATAAGTAAGCAAAACCTGGTGCAGAGAACATTGACATGTAAAACTGAAAATCAATTTCAAGACCTTTTTAAGTACAAACCTCAAAAAAGAAATAACATACATTCTGGTGGTTTCAATGACGCTCAGAAATAAGAAAGACGACTGGCTTCAAAACTGCACCACAGCTAAGATGGCAGATCCCAATGCAAACGGGCTTTAAGTGCACGAACGTTATGTCAAGGCCTCACAATATCTCTGCCTCCAAGCCAAACAAATACCCAGCTGATAGCAATCATGATCTTCCTCCTCCAGCTTCTTGTCCAGCCCAAGCTACCAGATCTCCACGCCAGCCACGCGCTCATTCCCGTCCACTCCTGACGGCCCCCGACAATGCCGTCGTGGCGTCCAAGATAAGCCAGCAGTGCCCTCTGCTTGTAGTTGAAAGGAGGAGGATTTGGGCCGTCCAAGTTGAGTCTTTCGGTCAGGTACTCGCCTTTTTGCAAAGCCACTTCCGCCAGCATGGGCAGCGACTCCCCCTCAATGTCCGCAGCGTCTCCCAGCGCAAAGACGTCTTTCATCGGGCTCCCATCGGGGTGCAGCACTCGTAAGTGCTTGTCTGTCAGGATCCTCGGCATCCCGCTTTCCGGCTTCTTGACGGGCAGCCCCTCCACCAGCGAACAGGCCTTGTTGCCGGTGGCCCATATGAGGAGACCGTACGGTAGCCGCCCTTCCTCCTTGGTGAAGATGGCATCGCTCTCCACCCGCTGGATGTGCGAGCCTGTCTTGAGCTCGACGTGCTTTCCTTGCAGCGAATTCGTCGCGTACTCGCTGAGCCGCTTGTCAAAGGTCGACAGGATAGTCGGTGCAACGTCATGGATCGTAATACTGAGCTTGCCGTCCAGGTGAGGGAAGAGGAAGCGCATCTCCTTGAACCAGAGGTCCCACAGCTCCGCAGCAGCCTCAATACCGACGGCGCCGCCGCCGACGATCCGAATGTTGAGAATGTCCCGCTGCTGCTGCTCGCTCATGTTCGGCAGTGATGCTTTGTCCATGATCTCGAGGATCCGCTGCTGGATCAGGCGGGCGTCGTTGGTCGTGCGTAGAAAGAAGGCGTGCTTCCTTGCGCCGGGCGTGCTGAAGTCCTGGATGTCGCAGCCCGGCGCGATGCAGAGCTTGTCGTACGCGACCTCAAAGCGTCCCGGCTCGTCCTCGCCGACGTCGGCCCTGCACTTGACGATACGCTTTTCGAAGTCGATGTCCTCGGCGATCGCCTTGTAGTAGCTCAGGTCTGTGCGGCTCTTCCTCCGAACCGGCTCTTCAGCCATGCGAAAGTTGAAGAGACCGCATGCTGCGCTGGCCAGGAGCGGGGTGTACTGGATCGTGCGGATTGGCGATATAACTTTGATCTCGTATTTGGCGACGGATACTTTCTGGGTGAGAGTGAAGCCTCCCCAGCCGGAGCCTATGACGACGAGGACCGGCTTTGACATTATTGCTGTTATCTAGATATTGAGTCGTTCGTCCTATCTCATGATGCGCCGGCGCATTGGATGCGAGAACGTTGATTAAATTTCCAGGCTTTAGACCGTCCTTGCGGGCCTGCCACTTTATAACCTGACGTCACATCCGTCACATCCATTGAAGGTTTGTCTACTCCGCAGTTGAGGCTCTCCAAACATGGCTTTCGTGAGTTTTTCGGTTTCGGGACGTCATCGATTCCCGGGAGTTGGAGATGTTACATTTCTGGTGTAGTTCGATCCTTGGTCTGAAGAACCTGATTGGCGGACCAGACCTCCGATGAACCCAAATGCCGGGACTTCTCCGTGGTCCACCGAGCGAAGATCAGGGACCGGATAACCGGCGGCATTGACCAAAGACTGTTGACGGGATGACAGAAGTCTAGATCTTAACCCGAGATTGTCCACTCATCTCTCGGCAATATCTGCCTCGTAAAGTCCGATGGTCACGTCGAAACACGACGAAGATCCAGCTGTACTTGAATCACACTTGGCATTGCTCTAAACTCCGAGAGATATCCTTCCCATCGTACAAGCTAATCCCAACTTCCGAAATCACAAGAAATCACAACCCATCAGGTGCCTGAGCATACTTCCTCCACAAAGGATCACTCAACAACCTCTCCATGGCAGGATTCTCGACTCCCACGAACATCTCAATGCCTCCCCTGCGAGGTTCACGGTCCGGCAGCACGATCTGCATCGAATGGCAGACGCCCACGGAGGGCGGCCGGATCGCCAGCATCTTATCACCGAAGGCGGGACCCCACTGGATATCGTAGTACGGGAACTCCCTCCACGAAGATTGCATCATGTGGTTACCCGGCATGTCCAGGAACATGACCGCCGCGAGCCTGTTGACGTCCTCCAGCCGCTCCACCAGCGCGTTGAGGTCATCGAGGTAGGTGCCCTCGGTCTTGTTCACCGCCAGGCGGATGGCGATAGCCAAGTCGGCGATGGACACCTCGTCTTCTAGCGAGATGACCTCGCGGATGTCCAGAATCGGTGCGGCGAACCCAAGGAGGTTGCCGATGGTGTGCTTGTGCATCGGAACACCAGCTCTACGGCGCGCGTCGAGAGCAACGCTGATGATGGAAGGCGAGTGGGTCGGGTCCTCGGCCAGGGAACGGATTGTGGCGCCCTGCTGCGCCCTCTGCGTCGCGCGCCAGACGAGGGCGGTGACGGCATCGTTGGTCGTGACAAAGGCCGGGAGACCCTCCCTGCCCTTGAAGAGCTTCGCGTTGGCAGGGGACGCTTCCTCCTTGAGCGCGGCGAGGGCCTCGGGGGAGAAGTAGAAGACGTGGCCGTGGTGGATCGGCGAGGTGAGCTTCGGTGGCAAGCCGGGCGGCACGAAGGGCAGCTCGACGTACTCAGGATGGTCTTCCGGCCTACCCGGGTTGACGCCCGTGGACTTCATGACCTTGGCCCTGTCCTCCACGGGGACGTCGGCCGGGCTGTCGATGGCGATGCCCTGCGCGCGCCTCACCTCCTCCGCGAGGAGCTCGGTGAACTTGTACGCCGTAGTGCCGTCCGCGTAGGCGTGCATGTAGAGCATGTTGAGTAGGAGGCCGCCCCGGATGAAGTTGGCCTGGAACCAGAGCACGTTCATCCGCTCGCCGGGCTTCGGCCACTCGCCGCCGAGTCCGCGCCTGCAGACAATGTCAGGCTCGAGCGCCGAGCAGGGAAACCCGAGAGCCTTAAGCTCGGAAAAGGTAGGGAAGGAGACATCCCCGCGCAGATCCTTGGCGACGAAGTCGTCGATCTCGTCGCCGTAGTGGCGGAACTGGAGGAGGCCGGCCTGCTTGGAGCTTTCGAGAGGCACAACCTCGCAGCCCGCGATGGGAACGCGGTCTTTGAAGGCCTTGAGAGAAACCTTGAGTGTATTTGTGAGGTAATCGATGTCGTAGTCATCGGGGAGCTCGAAGTGATAGAGCGTGCGGACCCATCCCTTGGGGCCGATTTGCTCGAGGGGCAGGAGAGGTGGTGTCAAGCATAACTCGGGCCTGGAAGGTGGGACCTCGGTTACGGTTGTGATCGAATCGACCTTTCCTGGGAGAGGCTTGATCTCGCTGACGAGGGGAACCTCTGTGACTGCTGGTGCCATTTTACATGTGGTTCAGGAGTATAGGGGAAAGGAGTTAGATGCAGAAATTTGGAGACGAATCCAGCAATGGTTTCACAAGAGACCTGGTCTTATTCTTTAAGAATCTTTGCTTTTCTTGGTTATCGTTCCATGGACCCGGACTCGCCATTCGATCTTGTTGGTTCCTCGTCTTCAACAGCATGCAGCTCACAGCCGACATATCATGTACGTTTCAGGGGGATGGGACGTATCTACTGCCACCCAGGCTGGGGCGATTTCCTTACGGAGTAGGTAGTCTAGATTTCAATGGCAACCCTGGCCAGCGTTGTGCATCTCCTAGGACGGATCGGGATCTTCCGCCGGGAGGCTTGCAACAACGATGTGATAAGTCCTGGTGAGTAGTGGACAATTAGACGAACGATTCCAGACCTCTCTCGGCCGGAGACGAGCAAACCGGTATGAACCCCGGACGGCCTACTGATATTGGGCAACTCTGAGACGCTGTTGGTACAGCTTTCTTCAAGGGCACCTTCTTCAAGGAGTAGTCCAAGGTGGAGAGAGGCCGCGGAGAGTCGTCCGGGTTCCGCAATGTGGGAGGAAGCCGGGAGGATCGTCCCGCGCAGGCAAAAAACCCATGCCATGGGCTGTGCGGAACGGATTTCCCTGTGGGGGCTCAATCTCGGTTCAGGCGAGATCGTTGGTGTTGGTGTTGGTTGGTGCTGGGAAGTCGTCGTTGCTGACTGATGCGATTGGACCGCATCCCTAGAGATTCCATATTGTAGCAAGGTATTTATGAGTGGGGGGCACCAGCACGGGGAAGCCGGCTTGGTTCCGTACTTGAACGTACGATTTTCGATATGTTACAAAAGATCGTGCTTGAAGCGAGCACCCTTATCACACAATGTTGAGTCGTCGCAAAATTGCAACTGGGTAGCGTATCACTTGACTAGATTTGAGTATAAACACGAACACCAACAAGATCTGGATGGGTATCGTAAGTGAGATCAGGGGTTGGTTTTTGGATCGTCCTCCACAGCAAGATCCATGGATTCCTCACGACCGACGACACCGTTCTTGAGGCAGACCATGCCGCCCTCGTATTCTGGACTCGCATTTCTTCCCGAAGCAAGCCGCTCTTGCTCCGATCTGGTCGGAATGCGGAGACTCACGCCTCTCAGAACATGCGACCCCGTTGGCGATGTCCCCATTTTTGTCCCATTTGTCGTACTACCAATGCAGAAAAGTCGTTGGCCGTGGATCCTGCAGCCAGCTCTTTCCTGTAGCGACAAGGGGGCCCGAAAACCCGGATACGATCTCGCGTAGCACGCTTGGATGATGGCCCAGCTTCCCAACTCTTCGTTCGTCGCCCGAAATGAAGGGTGTGCCTGCATGCTACGCTGGGGACTCCACGCATGCAGGTATCTCGCCTCTGCAGGTTTTCATCGTCTAGTTGTTGGAAGACGAAAGTCCTTTTCTTCCTTGGAAAAAAATCTGCGCCCTAAGGTTGGAAAAAGCAGCTCACTTTTGAAGCCTGCAGCGGGAAAGAGGGCGCTGGATTTAGACTGGCCCTCCCTCTTCACGTCCCGTTCCGATCCGCATTGACTTTTCTCGGTATTTTCCTTTGTGCTTGACTGTTGCTCCTGCAGATGTAACAAACAGCAAACACCCTTCCCAGATGGCTCTCGACCCGACTATCGTTTCCATCTTCGGGGAGCCACCCGCAGGGCTGGATCTGGAGGAGACCATCGTTGTCAGCTACAATGTTGCCGTCTGCGTCGTCCTCGGCCTGGCTGCCGCCTCGGTTACTCTTCGGTTCTACGTACGGAGCATCAAAGGCGCGAAGCTTTGGTGGGACGACTACACCATCTTGCTAAGCGTTGTAAGTGTTTTGTCTCGGTCTACTGTTAAAAGTCAGCACATCATGAAGCTAACCGACCATGTGTTTTGTTTCAAGCTTCTCTGCAGTGCGCCGGTGTTTAACACCATCTTGGGTACGTAGTTGTTTAACTGGATTTCTCTCACCGCAAACCAAACGAGAGCACGGACGACTGATCTCAGAAACAGCCGGTCACTTTGGTGCTGGGGAACATGTTTGGTCATCAAACATTGACAGGTTCATAAATCTGGTGAAGGTACGCAAAAAGAGTTTACTTTCTCTCAAGATTTCTGCACATATGACATATGCCTGTCACTATCAGTCTGGATATGCTGACGAGTCCGCAATGCGCAGGTCGTCTACTCCGAATCCTTCGTCTACGCTGCGGCCGTGACCTCGACCAAGGTCAGCATCCTCCTGCTCTACCGCCGCCTCTTCAGCGCGAAGGGCGGCCTCGGCCGCCTCTACTCCATCATGTTCTGGACCGCCACCTGCCTGACGACCGTCTACCCCCTCATCTTGTGGATCTCCATCGCCTGCGCCTGTCGCCCGGTCTCGTACTACTGGAACCAGTACATCGGCGCCGAGGGCAGCTGCATCAACGTCAACCTGTTCTTCCTGGTCCTGGGCATCGTCAACATGTTCAACGACATCGTCATTCTTTTCGTTCCCGTGCCGCAGATATGGCAGCTGCAGCTGAACAAGCGGACGAAGACGTCCATCATCGGCATCATGCTGCTCGGAGGCTTGTAAGATCTTCCTGATTTCCCCCCCCCCCCCCTCGTGATTTCCTGCGTCCCCCCCTTTTTCTCTGCCAAATTCTCCTGACACCACCGTCTCCAGCGTCTGCGTCGCCAGCATCGTCCGGATCTACTACCTAAACGGCCTCTTCCAGAACGTCGACGTGACGTGGTGGATGGGCCCCTCCTTCGCCTGGTCCAGCCTCGAGCCCTCCGTCGCCGTCATCTCCGCCTGCCTGCCGACCTTCGCGCCGCTCTTCCGGACATGGATGGGCCGCCGCAAGGGCTCGTCGCAGAACAGCCCCTACCCGGGGTACGCGGGCGAGCGCAGCGGCGCAGTCTCCGGGGGCACGGGAAGGGGCGCCATGGGCAGCCACCACGCTGCGGGAAGCCGTCTCTCGCGCACCGCCACGGGGGGGTTTGGCATGGGTCTAGGTAACGCCGGACACTCCAGGATCGAGGACGACGAGGTCGAGCTGACCTGCAAAGTTACGTGCGGCGACACGGTCTCCAGCCACGCGGGGAGCAAGGGGAGCTCGGATTACGAACGGGGGATTATGGTCAGGACGCAAGTCTCGGTGGTCTCGCAAAAGCAAGATCAAGTTTGAAGACAAAAGTAGAACTTTGGAGATGTCAACTCTGCTCAACTGTGGAAACCCCTTGCATGTTGCCCTTGTTGAACGTGACGTGGACACCCTTATCACAGTAGATTACTTGGTATATGAATAGGCCGCGACGCATGACTACTGAATAACTTTGCTGAAATGTTCGCAAGCCCAACCGGCACCTAGGTCTCTTACAAAAGTGATAAGCTGAATGTTGCGAACAAGTCAGCAGAAGTTAGCCATTCTGCTTGCAAAGGTACTTCGAGTAAGAGCCAAGGATACAAATTAGCTTCTATTAAGTCCACAGTTGCAGAGACGTTGAAGTAGCGCTGCTTGCTGGCTTTCGATTACAATGGCTTTGCGCTTCGCAATCGTCTTATGAACGCTCGATCAAAACTTGAGACATGGCAGCTTTTGAATCCTGGAAAGCAACGGGTGTAAGTTGAATCAATCCAGAAATGCAATTTCGAAACTCAAGTTGCGAACAAAAACTATAAATACACGTTTCATTTCCTTTGTTTTGGTTGATATCGGCTGTGATATCTTAAATGATTGCGCACCTGACCGCAGCTGGAGGGGGCCAGCACCACATTTTTAGACACCTTTATCACGATACATTACTTGGTATATACATAGGCCATGATGCATCCTTACCGGACCACTTACAGATATGTTCGCAAGCCTACCCGGCTCCACGATCGCCCCAAAAACAATAAATCTTAAATGATTGCGTTCATGGTACGCAAAAATAGGTGAACTGCTACCACCTTTCAGAACGTTATATGCCCCGGGGAGCGTTTTGGAGGGTTAGATACACAGTAAATAGTCCTATTTGTGTTGTTGTCGCTACATACATATAAAACTAAATGTCTTTTTCTCTCTTGTCTAGTTTCGACTAAATACTGTTTCCGGTAGGAAGTTGAGAAACTCATTAACTATGCGGGTTTCAACAGATGAGGCCTGCCGGGACAAAAGTAATGCTGCTGGTAGCACGACCAGCCATTACGGCAATGTATGTAGTAAGTAAGACAATTCTAGTATTGGAAACACTAAACTGTGGCGATGGTACCCAGCATTGCAATGGTCTGTATACTAAATATGTTAATCCGACAAGAAATTCTCAACTGCTTGTCACCTTGAGTTTCTGTACATTCTGGACTTTACAACTTCGCGATACTGTTCCTGTTTCTTCGTATTCTGAAGTTAATCCATGTAAACGTTGCAACTCATAGTAGCCAGCAGCGCGTGGTACTCCAGAGTACATCTTTAGAACCCAAGGCACGGTGCTCGTAGAGGCTCAAAATGCACGACAGACGAAAGGCACGTCAACTTATCTTCAAAGGCTGAGTATCCGTACCAGGTAGTCAAGGAATGCACCAATGGCAACTCCCACTTCCCTACCAACCGAGTCGTGGGGATACAAGTCACCATAAGGTTCTGACGAAGAGCCAGCCACCTGCAGGTCTCGTGTAGCACGTTACATCCGCGGGTGGATCCGCCAGGGACGCCGCCCAATCAGCATCCGGACCGACGGAAGCAGCTCTCCGCAAAAGCGCCCCGCACGGCGCCGCGAACCCCTCTTTTTCTCTTCCTCCCCCACGTTCGGTTTCGGGTCACACCCGTCGACCGTCCTTAGTCATTATGCCTCGGCTTTCCCCTCTCCGAGTCTGAAGAGCTCTATTCTTCAATTGCCGTTGCACAGAAAGGACGTTCGTGAAATGCGGATAGGAGGCTTTCCGGGCCGTTTGGAGGAACCTGGGATCGAGGAAGCCGTTGGATCCGCCCCACGTGGCCAGGCCGGCGGTCCATTCGATTACACCGCCGGACGGTGCCAGAACTGCCAGTAACTTGATATTTAGCGCAAGGACCGGCGATGTGGGGTACCTCTGAAGAATATACTAGCCGCTAGCATGGATCGTCGGGGGCTCAGGTCGCGTTGGAAAGGACCGGCATTTAAAAAGCTTCAAAGCCCCCCTCCCCTCATTAGCCTTGCCGAAACAAGAAAAAACAAGCTTCCAGTCGCGCCTCAAACCCCTCGTCTCGTCTTCAAAGACTTCTCTAGCGTCAAAATTTGAGCCTCAAGCCTGACCTCAGAAGCAGCCCTACGGCGGGACAAGCAGCTGACCCAAGTCGAGAGCAGACGCGCCCGAGCTCGCGATGGCGTTCGACTCGTGGATTGCGAGAATCGCCCTGGGCTTGGCGGCGGCGACGTTGTTGTATCTCTGGAAGATCAACCGGGCAATGTTGACGACCCCGCCCGAGGCCCTCCGTATCTCGCCGGATCGATGGACGCCGGAGCAGGTCAAGCGCACCTTCGAGCGCGTGGATCAGGAGCCCGTTGACTGGACGCCGCACCTCCCGCCGAAGCTGGATAGACGCTATATCGTCGTCGGCGGTTCTGGTACGTTGCCCCTCGCGCTGCAAGCTGTTCACATGAGGGCGATTCTGACAGCTTCGGTGCAGGCCTGGTAGGCGGCCAGATGGTAATCCAGCTCATCGCCCGCGGCCAGCCCCCGGAGTCCATCCGCATCGTCGACTTCCGCAAGCCCGGACGCGACGACATGAGCTCCGTCCCAGTGTCGCAGGTCGACTTCGCCCAGGCCGACATATCCTCCGAAGCAGCAACGTCCGCCGCCTTCGCCAAGCCCTGGCCCTCCTCCGTCGCTCACCTGCCGCTGACCGTCTTTCACACCGCCGCCGTCATCCGCCCCTCGGAGCGCAGCCTCCTGGTCTACGACCGCTGCGCCGCCGTCAACGCCGCCGGCACCGCGCACGTTCTAGCCGCTTCCAAGGCTGCCGGCGCTGACGTCCTCGTCTTCACGTCCTCGTGCAGCGTGGCGCTGAAGCCCGTGAAGTTCTTCAACGCCCCCTGGAAGCGCTGGCCGACGCACTTCTTCCAGGTTCTGGACGAGGCCGACTTCCAGAGGCCGATGCGTGCCCATGAGGAGTTCTTCGCCAACTACGCAAAGACCAAGGCCGAGGCGGAGCGTCTCGTCTGCGGCGCGAACCAGATCCCGGACGACCCCCTGAAGGAGGGCGGCTTCCGCACGGGTGCGGTGCGTCCGGGAAACGCCATCTACGGCCACAAGGATGACTACCTCGTAGGCGCGACGGTGCGCATGGCCAGCTTTCCTACCTTCTCGGCGCATTTCATGCAGAACTGGGTGCATGGTGCCAACGTGGCGCTGGCGCATCTGCAGTACGAGGCGGCCCTCCTCGGCCCCCACGCGCACAAGGTGGCAGCGCGGCCGTTCTTGGTCACGGATGGAGGACCGCCTCTCGCATTCAAGGACTTTTATACCCTTCTCGGGTCGGTCAGTATAACACCCATTAGCGTGCAGTACCCGCCGCCGGTGCTGTTGCTTTTACTCGCGCACTGCATCGAAGCCTACTGCCTCCTATTGTGGCACGTTCCCGTGCTGCAGATGTTCCTCTCGGAGCCCGAGATGCCCATGTACATGCTGCAGCCAGCAAGCGTGGCCGGGGCCATCAATTCCATTATCAACGATTCTGACGCACGTAGACCGGTCAAAGACGGCGGTCTGGGCTATGAAGCCAAGTGCACAACCATGGAAGGGCTGTGTATGCAGCTGGCAGCTTGGAACCGCTGTGTGCGGAGCGGCGGCGAGGAAGTGAGAAGTCAGAAAGGACTTGTAAAGGATACGCTCGAGGTGGGAGTAGAGCCTGTTGCGACTAGAGCATGAGATGTAAAGTCGGGCGCAGATATGCCATACTGATGGAACCTTTTGAGTGCAGCTAAGCGGAGCTGAGAGTCGGACAATTTGGGCTACAGAACTCAGTCGCCTGTCTTCTCGCGCAGCGTCACAAAAGGATGGCAACTACCCGGCTCCATGATGGTTCTGCCGAGTAAAAACGAGCACTTGCCCTTGATTGGTTACATGGAGACGAAGTGTCGTTGATCGGGCGACGGATCGGATTACGCTCCGGTGCGGCGGTGCGGCGGTGCAGCGCGGACTTTCCGGAAGTGGAGAAAACCCTCCGGCCCCTCCCGCCAAGTCAACAGCGCTGCGGACGGCCGGAAGATCTTTTCTTGATCTGCGACAATGGAATTCTTCTTTCCCATGTCATAGAATCGGTGCATTAATTAGGCTTTATGAGGCCCCGGCCATTGGTTTATTCGGCGCACAGGCGTGGTAGGCAAATCAAGCACCATTCGCGCGCCATACCTTCCCCATATCGTATTTAACCGTCTTTGCTGAGGAAACCGACAGCCACTGAAAAAGCGATGCCGGCCATGCCGCTTCCAATAATGCGAGAGGCCGTGGCTGGGGAAGATGGTTCGTTAGCTCGTAGGCGGAGTCACACCGGCAGCAGAGCAAACTTTGCATCGGCGACTGATTGCGCAGGCCTCGGTCAAATTCTGCGAACCGCACATACTGCGCATACGAGCTGACGACTACCCTGCAAGAGGTTGCGTACCTATTGCTCGTGGTGTCGGGGGAGGTCGGCTGGTTGGCCGACCGGCGGAGGGTGGGTTGAGATGGATGCAGCAGGGCGATCCGGAGTAGATGCAGGCTGGTCCGAATGATTGGGGGTGTTCCGACGGAGGAGACGACGCTTGGCCAAAAGCACCCCCAAGACATTGGCAACGATCGCTTTAGCCGACTGGAATGGGAATTGGAAATAGCGCCACGCGGTATCCGTACAGCAACAGGAAAGCCGTGAGGTTGGGGCCTTGGGAGCACGCGGGTTTGCCGTCGTTACCGCGAGGACCTTGTCCGAAGACGTGGGCGGAGAACATCTCGTCTCCCGTCTCTCGTCTCGTCAGACCATGTTGGAGGAGCACCAACCCCTCACGTTGCTGTCGATGACGATGAGTGGGAAGCTCGGCACGGAATTGGACGCGCTGATTGGGTGCGAAGCTCGTGGGAGCTCCGCGCCCAAGACCGTGGGAGGCAGCTCACCGTGGTGTGGCACGGCCGGTGATGGTGCGTACCTCGGTGGTGGTGTAGCGGCAGTACCCACGGCCGTACTACTGCTACTGCAACAGCGACAGCGTGCCCGCAGGTGGGCTTGCCGCCGCTAGGCCGATTTGAGACGCAAGTGTTGGGTCGAATCCAGCCTCGATTTCGAGCGATTTCGAGAAAGGCGGCCTCTTTGACAGCGCAATTATGATAGTAGATAGGTACGCAAGATGGGGCTTGCAACGGCGCTGGCGTGGGAGCTTTGGGCAGTGAGCCAATGACCTAAGCACACTGCAGTCATTAGAGCAGGTACGTACCTGAGACACCTCAACGTCCGTCCGTCGGCCGATACTTCAGGTGGACGATAAAGCAAGGCGTCATATCAAATACACATGTACGCACATACTATAGTAGTGAACTTTTTGTGAGAGGCGTTAGGCGTCGCTGCGTTGGGGGCCGAATTGAGTTGGGTTCGACCAACGAAAGTGCTTGCTCGCCTTGCGTCCTCCCCAGGCAAGGCCAATGACATCTGCCGTGCGATGATCGAATGCCAGGGCCGTGGTCTCGCGCAAGGTGTTTGAAGGCAAGGGACCGCCGACGGAAACGTAGAATGACACAAGGATGCGGCAAGGGCAGCGTTCGGTGACGCCAAGGAGAGGAGACGAGGTTGCGATGTGAGAAGAGGGAGGGGAGGGGAGGGGGTTGGGTTGGTTGGAGAGGGCGAGAAGTGTTTCGAAAGATGAGACGCAGTGGGAGCGGTGCGAATACCTCGCTATCAGCGACCTGTACGGCACTCTGCTCCGCGCTCGTGCTCTGTGCCGTGGTACCTACTCTGCGTGGTGCAAGTGTAAGCAAGAGTGAAGATAACAAATGCAGACGGATCAGATGTGCAGGACCTGGTGCTGGTCAGATCATGATGAGGTGGGGAGGTTGTGCAGGTACCTAAATCACACCTGAAGGTACCTACCTACGGCGTATCCGCCCGGATATTTTACCGGCAATGGCTGTCGGGCTGCTGCTGCTGAGGACGCGAACAGCGGGGGACGGAATCCACAAGGTGACGGTGGTGGACCGGCCTAATTTTTGCTGGGCGCGTGAGCAGCGACAACAGAAGCCTGGATTAATAAGATGCTTCAAGAGGGAGCCGGGAGGAAACTCCGAGGACGCTGATGAGGTGGGGGAAAGAAGAAATTTGGTGAGGTGGGCAAAACACTGAACCGATGGAGGTATGAAAGGTACATGGCACCAGAGTACCTAGGTAGGGCAGGTAGCGGACGCGACGGAACAGCTGCCCCAGGGAAATGGAAGTGCGTCCAATTGATTGGCAATATCTGGTCCTAGATTGTTCCCATGTCTCCACCTCTGCTCTGCTGCATCTCGAGCTGCAGGTCTCCCGGTCCGCGGCGACTGCCAAGTGGGGAAGTGCATGCACAAGTACCCATCTGTGGCTGGTGCATCTGGACGGTCTAGACCCTGCTGGGCTTAGCGTCGTCCCTATTGACCGAGACGCGTTGGAAGCAATTGAAGAAAGGAAAGAGGAGCGGGAGGTGGAACCGCGTTGGGCAACGTTAGCCCGAGATGAGGACGAAGCCGGGCAGCTGCCACTGCCAGAGCCCGGGAGGAACAAGAAGGTCCGCCTGGGGGAGCCCCAGGAGTCAGGACCACCCCGAGCGCAAGAGGAGGTTCTTCTGTGACGAGACAGACAGAATCTGGAGGAATGTGAGATTGTAATGAGCCTTGGCGCTGCGACCATCACCTGGTCAATGAGCAACATCCATCCCGTCCCATATCACTAGGTGCCGCGGTCGTGCGTGTGTCGCGCCCGCATGCCTCGCTCAGTCTGTGTTCCCGAAGACTGGCGGAATCGTCTGACAGGAACCGCAGGGAACCGAGTGAAGTCAATCGTGCTTCTTCTTTGCCTCGGGATCCCGTGCGAGGTGCAAGGGAACCTTTCGCTTGGCAGACGGTGCGCTGTGTGTTTGCGTCAATTTTGGGGAGAAGCGCACGAGATGCGACGACGTGGATACGTAGTAGTGTAATGAGGCCATCGCGAGGACCGATGAAAGTTTCAGTATCAAAAGTCTGAAGCGCCCAGGACCAGGTACCGCGGCTAGGGAGGGTAGCCCATGCCTGGCCGGCGCGGACATCCACCGCGACCGCCGGACGGTCGACAACAGTGTTCCATCGTTGGCTGCAACTCATTTCGCAGTGTTCTCCGTAGCAAGGTAGGGCAAGTAACCACACCAAACTTCGGGATGGCGCTGTCTTAGCTTTTCCCGGCGTGCCCTCAAGATAAATATTTATCTTTATGATAGGTAGCTTGAGAAGGGCCCTTTCTCTCAACGTGATTTGCGGCAACAAGCCTCGCCAACGGAAATCTGATGTACTACCTAGGTACGAAGGGGTGGAAGGGGGCACGTCCAGTAGTATTAGGTACCGACGCACCCCGGCCAGTCGGTTCGCAGCCCGCCCCTGCCGATAACAGTCCGACTGTCTGTGCAGACCCTCTCCAGTACGTCACGCGGCGCACCCAAGGTTCTCCATCTATGCTGTTTTTCTGAGCGAGGAGAGCATAGCGCCTCAGGCAAAGAATACGATGGCAGGAACGTCAGCGGGGAAGCAAAAAATCCACGGAATTTCGCAGTGGCAGCTGCAGAGATAGCGGATGGCCGTCGTCGCGCTGGAGAAGACACGCTAAGGCGACGCTAGAGGTACCTTCCTGGTCCTGGTTTTGGCCCCGGTCCTTGCTGTGGGCCCCTCTCCCCACCCGATTTTGGTGATGTGTGGACCCCAGCCACACACACCTTGTTTGTGGGCAGGAGCCAAGACCAGCAACCTGCGACTAAGACGCATCGTGGGAAGGAAAGCGAGGGAAAAAACACACACACACACACGGCCGGGCAGGTGCCGCTGCCGCAATCAAACCACGCCCTGGCTGCTCTTTTGGCGCTCACAAGAGGGAAGGTGCGGTTTCTGTTCCACCAGGACACCCTGCAAACTGGCCGATTGGCACCTGCATCTGCACCACACCTGCACCCACCAGAGTACTTTTTCGCCGTGCCTGCTCTATGAGTCTACACATTTTTGAGGTACCTGCCCTGCTCGTCGTTCCCCATTGCGCTTACCGAATCTGAAATCTCAAGGGCAAGCACGGAACGGCAAGAGCGTGGGACACTGGAACGCTGGAACGCTTGCCGCCACAGCTGTCGCTGTCGCTGTCGCTGTCGCCCTCGTTGCTGCTGCTGCCGAGCTTTGCCTCGCAATAAAACCACATCGTTGCCCTCCGCGCACCTTGGTCTGGACAATCTTCTTCTCTTTTTCCGCCCACGTCCGTCAAACATCCACACCAAGCAGATCAGGCAAAGAAACATCTTCACTGCCGTCTACGCAAAACATTGGAACAGAATATCGCTTGTTTGCCACCAGACACGCTTCTCTGTCTCCCTCCAGCAACTAAAAAATAAAAGACGCCGACGCCGCCGTCACACGACAACACATTCCACTATTCCGCACCACCACCTCACAACCGACAACATGCGTACTTCCTTCGCCATCCTGGCCCTCTCGGCCGTTGCCTCCGTCTCTGCCCAGCGCAAGGTTTTTTCCAACACTGACATCAACGTCGGCGCCGTTTCCCTAAACACCAGAGGTAAGCTACGCCAAGGAAGCATGAGAGGGAGGGAAAAAAAAGACCGGCCGACACATGGCTGTCGGAGCCGACGTAGCCGACGTCGCGCCACGAATGAACCCAATGCTAACGCAGCGATTTTGTTTTTAGCCGGCTGGTGCCAAGGTGAGCGCAACACCTGCCAGATTCTCTGCGACGGAACGACTGCCAACGACTGTGATCCGGTAAGCATCCCTCTATTCCCTCGGATTCGCGCCAATTACATGTGCGGTGCTTTTCGCCCATACGCGACAATCCCGCTATTATCAGCTGGGTGTTCCGTCGTACTAACTCCACATTTTAGAACACCCTCTCCTACGCTTGCACCTGCAAAAACGGCACTGCCCCCGGCCTTGAGTACTACGACCAGACTCTGCCCTCCTTCATCTGCGTCCAGGCCTTCGAGGACTGCATCACTGCCAACGTGGGCGACGCTCGTGGCCAGTCTAACTGCACCGATACGATCAAGTCCCAGTGCGGCACCATCGACCCCCAGGCCGAGTTTGCTGCTACCACCTCGACCTCTGCCACTGCCACTCCGACGGGCGGAGCCGCCAACACCAACACCGGCGATGCCTCCCAGGCCACCCAGACTCCTGCCAGCTCGAGCTCCAGTGCCTATGCCGCCCCCACCGCCATCCCTGCCCGTTACGGCAATGCTGCCGCGGTTGCTGCCATTGGTCTCTTCGCCTACATGATCTAGACGCTCGAGCCCCAGGATGTGGCTGCCTGGGTTCGCCCATTGTTTTGAGCCTCGGTGTAGCGTTCAAGGGCGACGTACAAGGGCGGTCTTTCACTTCTCTGTATTCACCTTCCCTACTACTCACCTAATCATTTTGACGAGGAATACGTGGAATTATGCGATGGAGACGATGGATATTCCCACTCGTATGGCATTTTTGAAGTTCGAGAAGGAGTCAGTGCGTTACAGGGGACGGATGGGTGGTCTCGTCCAATGCTGTTTTTACCCTGCTTTTTGCGTTTAGGCATGATCCAAACAAGTCCTGACGACAAAAGAAATGAAGAATTGGTTCTGCTACCCCTGGACCCCGGCTGTGTTTTGACTCCGTTGCCAGACAGACATTTGCTGCACACACAAAGAGAGCGACTTGGACTAAGAAGGTCTTTGATAACAGTCGATTTGAGGTATGCTGCAAAGCCATCCACGTCTGGACAACCGATGGTTCGCTGACAAGGAACTTTGACGTTTTCCAATTCAAGACATCTCGACGGAGGACAACCTGAGCTTTTCTTTCTGCTTTGTGTTGGAATGTTTTTGAAAGACGGTTCTGCGGAAATGACAAAGGGGAGCGTTTCCTCGATTACAGCCTCTCGCCCAGTTTGGGTAGAAGATATAAGTGCCCCCAAGGACCGGCTCGACGACTCTCGGAAATTGACCAGCAGACCATGCTACTATTCAACAAACTACCATAGCTTCTTCATCAAACTTACCTCTGGAAGGAAATTTAAATCCAGCAGACCAGCAACTTTCATTCACCAGTAATTTTTATCGAAATGTCCGCTACGCAGAGAACACCCACTACCCCTCCCCGCGTCTCCTTCGGCATCGAGCTGGAGTTCCTCGTCGCCTACATTTACGAGGGCGAGGTCGACCCAGATGAAGAGATCAAGGATGGACTGCAACCGCTGGTCGTCGTCCCTCGTGCCGAAACTGCCTGCTCCCGCCCAGAACCGACATCTTCTAGCCATGATACCAACTCCCGCTTCAGTCCTCATCCGCAGGAGTGGGTCAAAACTCAGATCCGCAAGGCGCTGGCCAAGGCCGGTCTGCCCGTTGCCGGCGCAACAGACGGCGTTGTCCAGGGGTCCGTCCAGGCCGGCCACAGCAGGGATCGCATGTCGGCGTTCCATGTGGTGAACGACCACACGATAGACGAGGTCAGCATCGACGGGTACCATTTCCAGGGCGTCGAGATTAACTCGCCCGCAATGTACAGCATGGACATCTCGTTCGACATGATCCGGCTCGCGGTGAGCGTGCTGACGACCCAGTTCCGGTGCCGCGTGAACCCGACGTGCGGGTTCCACGTCCACGTGGGCGTCGGGCCGACGCAGAGGATCGACACGAGGACGCTGCGCAACTTCGCGGCGCTGCTGTGGGCGGCCGACCCCCTCATCAGTAGGCTCCACGCCCCCTGGCGTGCCATCGCCAGGTACAGCCAGTCCGGGCGCGTGAACGAGCTGACGGAACTGGGGAAGAACCATGGGCCGGCCGATGTGCTCCTCGACACGGCGCCGCCCGGCCATGACTCGGAAGGGGTGCACAGGGCGGAGATGACGACTGTTATCCCCGCAAGAGATCTCAAGCGGGTCAAGTACTTCAGCCGCGACCGGCAGCTTGGCGAGCCCGTGGAGCCCAACCCGGACCTAGACGCTTTCCGTGCCGAAGTCGACAAGGACACAGTCGACGACATCGCCGTTTTGAAGGGGGAGCCTTGGACCCACCGCCCCTGTGTGCCCGCGGCCCAGCGTAACAGAAGCGTGAGCCCCGGAGAGCACGATCAGTTCGATTACCCCAGGTGCAACTACACGCCTCCGGTGCCCTGTCCCGAGGCGTACGGCGACTATCGCGCGTCCCGGCTGCAGAGCTCCGCCCCGTCCCGCCCACGCCCGCCCCCGATCCAGCGCCGGTACCCCCGGATCCTGGGGACCATGCGCGAGGACATGCGCGGGGATAGGGAATTCCTCGCGCCGTATCTGGCTCACCACGGATACGGGGACTTCTTGGCAACGCCGGGCGCACGCCAGCCGCCCTCGAGGTCGGAGGTCATGTCCGGCGTGCGGGACCTCCTGGGGTCGGACATGACGGCGGCGCAGGTGGGAGACCTGATGCGCAACAAGCACGTGGCCAAGCACATCAACTACAAGTTCGACGGGTACTCCACGTACCAGATCCGGCGTTGGCGGCCGGACGGGGTGACGCCGGAATACTCCGGCTGGGGTGACATGCCGGGCACGTACGAGAGCAAGAAGGAGAACACGATCGAGTTCCGCGAGGCGGCGGGCAGCCTCGACGCGACGTGGATCACGACATGGGCGCGGATCTGCTGCCGGCTGCTGGAGTGGAGCCGGGACGCGGACCCGGCGGAGTACATGTGCGTCATCCGGCTGCTCGCGTGGGCACAGGAGGAGGAGGGGGCCCAGTACGACGTTGTTGACTTCCTGATCGACCTGGGGTTGATCCAGGAGGCGAGGGTGTGCGAGGAGCGGCTTCGCAACGGGGACGCCGCGTTTTGGGAGTGCATGAACGTTATCCCGGACCGGCGCGCGCCGGAGTGGGACGATGATTGGGCTTACGTGGAGTCCGTGGAAGTCGAGATGATGGATGCGCCTCCGTTCGAGGAGGAGGCGGATGATGATGATGCTAACGAGGATGATAAGAAGTGGGACGAGCGCGAGGAGGAGGTGGATGATGGTAAGTTGGCTGCGGCTGCGGCGGAGATGAACGAGGACACCCCCTGATAAGGGTGTTGTGGGAGATGCTAACGGACGGTATTAGGGTTTGTTCTGGTTTGAATACGAGCGAGCGTGCTTTTGTTAATGACGCAGGAAATTTCGATGTGATCGTGATTTCGAGACGATGTCATGTGGTGACTTTAGGTGCCTCGATATACAGCGCTGCAGACCAAGAACGCCACGGACGATCGTGTGGCCAACTTTACGAAAGGCAGAATCTGAGGCTTGGCCAGGGCACCAGGAGACGACTGTGTGTCCTGAGAGGATTATTCTGGGGAAAGGCGTGACATGGCCCAGCTGCGTTTGCTGAAGAGGGAGCAGGTTCGAGTCAACAAAGGGTCGGCATCCCGCCCCTTTCTATGGATTGTCAATGAGAAGATGAAACGGTAGGTATCAAAGGACAGTCGAGGTAAAAAAGAAAGATTGAATATGTGTTCGATGAAAAAGAGAAAAGAAGAAAAAGGTATGGAGCCGGCGGGAATTGAACCCACGTCTTTCTCTCTCCCTGGGTATTTCGATAACTGGAAATGAACTGCTCGGGAAGAAGTGCAGAGAGTATCTACCTGGTCGCAAGAGTCTGTCGCTCGGTCGTAAGAGTGTATCACTTAGTGGTGAGGAGTTTATTCTACCATTCGTAGTAAGAGTTTAAGAGTTTATCGCTTGGTTGAAGATTTTGTCGCTGGGTGGAAGAGTAGGGAAGAGAACGTCATACCACTAGACCACGGCCCCCTTGATTGGTATATTTGTTAGGAGACGTTTGGGGCTGGTTGATACATGAAGGGAATGGCCTTTTTCCTGTGGGAAGAGGGGGCGGGTTTGGCGTTGGTGGCGATTGGTTTGACGAACGTGAGAGGTTGGTGTTTGGTAAGTGGCTTGTGGTGGAAAGTATCGTGAGGATGGGGGTGAGGCGGTTGGCCCTTTTGGAATTTCAGTTATGGAAGTAGGCAGATAGAGGCAATGAACCCAGAAGAGCGACCTGATTACCGGCACATGCGAGCGAGAACCGAAGGTGCATGGGATGGAGCCATCTTCAGAGTGGCCGAGCTGAACGGGCGAGAAAGAAGCTTGCCATACTCCTCAACGGCGTCCATGAACTCCCTCTCGAAGAGACAGTACGAAAAGGTCATGAGAACGGCGAAGTGCAGCGGAATGAAGTCTGATTTCAGCTTTGCAGAGAGGCCCCAATGATATCGATCATCCGCTGGGGAACCTCCAGGCCGCCATCGGGGCAGATTGGCAGATGGAATACGGCGCCGATGACGGAGACTGCGAGAGACGGACGCCGGTCAGAATCTTTGCTTCAGGCGGTCGACGGGGAGGCAAGTAGAATGGGTCCTCGAGCTTGCCTGGATCGAACCATGGATGCCGATCAACCTCCTGGATCTTAAGCCAATGCCGAAATCACCCGCCCTCGAGTTCTTGGGTTCCGCAGATTGACTGGGGAGGCACCCAGAGGCCCTCTTAAAAAGAAACCGAACACGCCTACATATCTCGAAGTCAAACGCGTATCTAGGCTTGGCTATATATCCCCCCTGTCGTGCTCCTTTGATTCTTCTCTTGGTTAAGTATGAGGGGGTTACGCCAGGCACCCACTAGCCGCCGACCGGCAACGACAAGTCAGAAAGACCAATTTCCATGTCTGTAGACATGAGCGGCGGATCGATCTTAGGAGGGGGGACTCTACGGCGACGTTGATGGGTGCTGTCCGGTGTTTCTGTCCGTCACTGTCTTGGGGGTATTCCGGGTGCGACTCGGCTTGTCTTTGTCGTTGCAATCACGAATCAAACCCGCGGCAGACGCCTCGGATCATCGCACAACCACAGACGTATCGATCCCTACGGTGGAATACCAACATGGGTTGGCTGGCTGCCGTTGATCGACTCGTCAGGCGGTTGCCTTCTGCTTCATATATTCTCGACGTCTTTGGTGTCAAGGCAGTCACGAGGAAGGCGCTCTCGAGGCAGGGAGAGCACCTGGCTTGTTCAGTCTCATTATCTTCTTGCGATGTCCTGGCCTGATGTCCTACCTCAAATCGCTAATAGCCCCGCGCTCTTCTCAGAGGCAGGTTGGTCACAAGAGCAGTCGCGACGTCTGATGCTTTGCGATATCACATCGATGTTGACTGGAGTACGTTTCTTGCGACGGCCATGCGGTCGACCAGGTACCCCAACGATATAGCCCAGGACAAATCATGAGATCGACTGGATAGGATGTGCAGAGAGATACCAAGGTAAGCTAAACCTCACACACCCAAAGAACAGGCCACGAATATCGACCTATCATTGACGACACGAGTATCTCATGTGGTCTGTGTCGAGGTATTGGGCCCGAACAAGCCACCTCGCCCGAGCTGCCCACCCTTTGTTCTCCAGTTAAACCCCGAGGTCTCGGGTGCGACTCGAGTTTCAATGGCATTGTCTCTGCCCCGCGAACTTGACCGTTGTTGCGATGCGACAAACAAAGAGATGCCAGAAAGAACTAGCCGGGGCCAATACAGCACGTTGAAGACTATATATCGCGATCATGAGCTCCCCAAATTACCTTCCTGCTCTTCACTATCAGCATTCAAACCACCCGGGTCATCAGGAACACTACGGATCAACCACATAAGCCCTCCAAGCCAAACTCCATCTCACAAACACCATGAACCCCCTCTCCATGATGAACCCGTCCGTCGTCGACCGACTAACCTACCTCCCAGTAGAACTGCAGCACCAAGTGCTCTACGAGCTCCTGATCTCATCACCCGCCTGCGCCTTTGCGCTCTTCGTCCCGGACTGGGGCGTCTGCGCCCACGGCGCGGACCCGGTGAACCGGATTTATGACCTGCAACGTACTGACGTCTACACAAGAAGCAGCGAGGACGACGACGCCCGGGGGACGTTGGTCTCCGGCGTCCCGCACGACGAGAACGACCACCTCCTATTCTCCTCCCCCGGGGATGCGCATGCAGCGTGCGGACTGGTGGAGCAGCTCGCAGCCAAGTTCCCCGCTGCGCTGGAATGGGCCCTGCGCGACGTCGAGCGAGAGCGTCTGCACGTCTTCCAACAAACCTGGCCCCGCGCGCCGGACGACGTGGTTGGTAAGTACATGTCGACGGGGGCGCTGGTGTTCAACCAAGTGACCCGGCGCGGCTACGACGGCCTGGGCGAGCCGCCGCGGCATCTCATGTTCAACGGCGCGCCGAGGGACCCCTGGCCCCAGCTCCGGCGGCGGGGGGACCGGGCGACCCGGGACGCGTACGAGATGCGGCTCGTTGTCGACAGTGGCGGGGAGATGCTAGAGCTCGACTGGGCTGCGATGACGCAGCTCGAGAGCGTTTTTCTCGATCTAAGGGCCTACGGGCGCGGGGAGATGGAGGAGGAGGGCATACGGAGGGGCGCGGCGAGGATGGGATGTCTTCGGCTGTGTCGGCTTGTCGTCGCTGGTCTGCGTAGCAGTACGGGGGCGCCGCGGCAGGAGGTTGAGTCTTGCGACTGGGAGCGTGACGATAGGGAGCCCGGCGGCGGGGTGAATTGGGTCAAGGTGTTCTGCGGGGCTGTTCGTCAGGGAGGACGGTTGGTGTTCGTCGACCGGAGGATGCTGGACGTGGACTGGGATGCGTGGCGGACGCGGGCCGAAGAGGGGGGTTTGCTTCCCCGGGCCGGAGACCACGGCCAAGGTAAGTATCTAAGGCACGTCGGGAAGGCGTTTGGCTCGGGGAGCAAGGCATGAAGAACAAAGCAGGTAGGTAAGTATGGATGATGGATGGTTTGTGATCTTGATTCGTATTCTTGAGAGGTTTACGTGATCAACCCTGACTCCCCGAACTTAGCCTCGCTATGAATAAATAGACAGTAGTAGTGACATCGAATAGAGGAATCTCTGTCCTGAAAGACCGCTTACTCGGCTTGGGGAGAGGGGAAATGCCGGCACGCGTGCTGTGGACCGCCTGCAGACATTGGAAAAGAAATCTAGAATTTCGGTAGTGATGGTGTCGCGATAAACCCCCCATCGCTCAGGGATAAGAAAGAAGCCACTCGCGACTCGACGGACGACAAGGCGTCGGTCGGCCGAGGGCGTTTTGTACGTTGCTCGTAAATTCATGTCCTTCTCTCGACTACAAAAGGTCAGCTCGCTGGCTCATGAAAAGCGGGCCGGCATTCTTACAAGTCGTTTTCTTCTTCCGTTACATTTTTAAGCAGATCGTGTTAAGCAGATCGTGTTGCGAAGCCGACGCTGCTCATCTCATGGGATCGGCTTGATGAGTCACTCTCCTCCCAGCCCTTCGACAGGGAGAAAGGTGGCGATACGCCAGAGGGAAAAAGCCGTTCACTCCTCATCCGCACCCTCGGCGTCGGCATCCCCATCCCCATCGGCGTCGGGCTCGGGCAGCACGCGCATCTGCGAGGCCTCCTCCTCGGAGTCGCCCGGGGTGGGCTTGTTGGGCTTGATGCCCTCCATCTGGAGGTACCGGACGAGCGTCTTGGTGGCGCAGGTGAGCTTGGCGCTGCTCTTCAGCTCGGCGTACGAGATGTTCGGGTTCTCCTTCAGGATGCGGACGACGTTCTTGACGTCCCGGTCCGAGAGGATGCGGGGCCTCCCCGGGCGGGGGCGGTCGCGGCCGGCCTGCTGGAGGCGGTAGCGGGTGACGATACCCTTGATGCTGGAGACGGGGACGTCCTCCTTGAGGGAGATCTCCTTGAGCGACATGCCCAGCTCCGAGAGCACGGCGATGCGGGCGCGCTTCTCGGGGGAGTACTGCGGCTTGCGCGGCTTGGGCTCCGGGGCGGCGCGTCGGGGCATGGTTTTTTTTGGGTGTAATTTTGAAGATTTCAAGAAATCTGGGATGATTGGAGAAAGCGGCGACGACGAGTTCAGGAGGAAGAAAAAGTCACTGATGAGAAATTGTCAGAAAGGTTTGGAGGGAGATTGGTAGAAGTCTCGTTTGCAGGCTTTGAAAGGGGGCCGACGATTTCGATGAGTAGAGCGGGAGGGAGGAATATCTGCGTGCGAGAGATTGGTAGTGTAGTGAGATGAGAGGATGAGATGAAGGCGGGGAGACCTTTTTTTTTGCTTTTTTTTTTCTTTTCTTTCTCGACGGGTCCGGTGGTGGACGAGACCCACTTTACCCGGAGTGGATCAGGGGGCAGGCGCGGTACTTGGGTACAAAAAACACGGGCACGGGGTAGTGGATACGAAGGGCTGCCGTGGAGAGGAAGGCACGCTCGGTGGTGATGTCCGTACCGTCGAGGAATAAATAAGCAACCAGGCTTGTGATGAGTCATTTTCCACTGTCTTTTTTTCCGTCCTTTTTTTCTGTCTGGTTTGAAGTCTCGAACTTTTGTCCATCAGTGCAAGTGTACCACAATACCTGTTGGATGGCGTCTTGTACCACCTACCAGGCGATCAGACCTGCGGCTTTCGACGCGCTCGGAATAATCCGGTTAAACTCCGTATCAAAGTCCCATTGGGGGCCTGGCGCGCCGATAACTCTATCCCTCATTCCTGGACGTGTTCCAGGCCCTTTTGGGCCCTCGTCGCCAGCCCCTCGTCAACATCTTGTACTACGTGAGGTGCCTTGCTTGGGTATCGCCAACTGTCCTCATTATCGTTCCTCGCCATTGGGTCTACCAGTGGCCACTGGGCCGTGCCACGTCTTGGATCCCGAGTCTGAAATAGACTTACCTTGGTGGCGTTCCCTTCCTTTCCTTGGGGTGGTATCTGTCTCGACTCAATGCCGACATCCACAAAGATTCCGTCACAGCATCTTTCTTCTTATCCACTTGCTTCAGTTCCTTGTGTCTGATCTATTTCAGAACGTTCCTTTTGTTTCGCTTTTCTGGTACCATTCCCTCTTCCTTCAAACTCCCTCGCCTCTTTTCTTTTCCATCCTCTCCCCCCCTCCCGCCGCCATCCGTGGCTTGCGTGGCTGGTTGGGCCAGCCGCCACAATTCCTTTCCCTTTGCCGGGCCGTGCATGGAGATCGACGCCAGCCCGGCACTGCGATCCATGGATGTGGGGTGGGTTCTCCAGTGCCATTTCCAAATGTTGGGTAAGAATGGCGGGGGTAGCTCCCACGCACCTTCCAATTTGGCATTGCCCCTGGCGACTCCCTCCTGTTGCTCGTGGCAGGTCCTCTCCCAGATGCTCCTTCCTCTTCTATTGAAGATACGAGAAGGTTCTTCATGTCAATATGGAGCAGCGGGATAGCCTTGGAGTCTTATGGTGATGGTTTACATTCAACAGGCAATCGCCGGCGTACAGCATTCTAACGTCGCCGGTCTGAGAGACCACCACGGCCATCAATTAATAATATACCCAGTCTCTTTCATTTCCCTTCCTCGTAGCTCATCGAGACCATGATTTATACACTCCAGCAACCGTCCACCTTCAGTTCCCGCCCGCCTTCTTCTGCTCCGCCTTGGCCTTCTCGTACGCAGCCTGCCTCTCCGCCGAGAGCTCCATGAACGGCACGTCGTCCTCCATCACTTTCCCGCCAACGCTCACAGCCTTCGCAGGCTGCAAACAGAAAACAACCCTCGCCCACTTGTCCGTCGCGTTCCTCCACCCGTGCATCGTGCCCCGCTGGATCATAATCTCCCCCTCCTTCAGCGTGCGCTTGACCCCATCATCAAGGTGGCACTCAATCTCCCCCTTCAGCACGATGCCATAGTCGAGCGACTCGGTGCGGTGCATCATCGGCCCCGTGTTCGGCCCAAAGTCCACGACGCGAAGCACAGAACCCGAGGGGAGGTGCAGCGTCGGCATCTTGGGGTGGTTCGGCGCGTAGGCTTCCAGGTCCTTGTCGCCGTCCATCGTGATGGGCGACTCGGACGTCGTGAAGCACGTGTGGAAGAACATGTTGGGCAGCGCGTCGGGGGTGACCTCGACGGGGAAGGCGTCCGAGAAGACGGCGCGGCCCGAGGCGTCGTGGGTCGTGATGTGCCGGGACACGGGGCCGAAGGGGAGCTCCGCCGGGGTTTCGGAGGACGACATGTTCGGAGTGCTGTCTCTTTTTTTTCTTCAATTCGGTTCGCCTTTCGTTTCGTTCTGGTGCACTGATCAGAGACCTTTCCGGGGGGTTTCTCTCTTTTGGACGGCAGACTCGGGTAAGGGTTGGAAGGGAAGAAAGAAAGGGCTTGAGCGGGTAGTGACACAGCACAGGAAGCTCTCGGAGCTGGTGCGTGAAGAGGGGTAGCTAGGTATTTGTTATGCTCACCTTGTTGAGAACCTACTATAGTAACCCCTCAATTATCGGGGAAATAATCCGACCGGCAAGTAAAAAGAGCAGTCAATGCGTTTCTCGTCTGGTCAAGAACGCGATTGGAAGAGCGGGGGGAACGAAGGGGACTTTATTGTACTTTGTACGGCCGTTATGCTCGTCCCCAAGACCCCTCCCCTCGGGGCCCTTCTCCCGCCGGTGTGTTTCGGTCCCCTGATGTACCTCTTACCATCGGACACTAATATCTGCTGCTAGCCAGCTGGCAATGTTTAGGACGTCGATCCCTCTGCCCCTCCATGTGTGTGTGGTCAAGCTGAGGGGGGCTGGCAAGACAGTCCAAGGTTCGTCCCGTCCAAGTGCTGACGCCACTGGTATTACCCCGAGCCTTGCAGCACATCTTACGGCGCATAGCTGCAGCACCGCGGCAGCGTGCCGCCATTTCGGCAGCATCTGTGAAAGCTCGTCTCGTCCTGTGAGATTCGGCTGATCCCAAGCTCAAAGACGGGCGGCCGGGGGCGTTGCCAACGGCGAAGGGTGCCCGCCAGAAAGGTCCGCGATGAGACGGTTTCTGACAGCTTGGCAGATGATCAGCAGCAGCTCTCAAAACCTCGGGGAAGTCTGACGGCCTGCGTGCGTTCGTGGCCTGCACTTCGTTCTGTATCAACCTAGGTATCCAAATAAAGTTTGTATCTTTAATATTGAACCCCCGCCGCCAAGGGGGTTCACGTCCCCGAAAGATCCGATTTCATATTTGATATTGAGGTTACGAGTCGCGCAGGACCACGTTGCCAAGACCGGAATCATTCTGTTGAGGACAAGGCTTGGCTTCGCAGGTAAGACTCGACTCCGCCGCGGATTCCGAGGGCGAGAACGGATTCCGCGTTGGTTGCGAGAGGGAGAAGAGCTGGAAGAGCTGCGAGGGGAGTATACAATCCTCCATTCTCCTCACCTACGCGAAAAGTATTGAGTGTGTTTACACTACAGACGTGCCCGTAAGCAACGTCGCCACCTGGCAAGACCGAACCAATGATGCACGACAAGCTGTCCGTCACCCCGTGCACGTATCCGAGCTGCGGGGAGACGCCGACGTTGACAGCGCATGTTCTGGAAACATTGCTCGGGACGGTATGCGACAAGGGGGCAATAATCCGACTTGATGAATGAAGGGACGTCAAACCCGATGTGGCGGAAGCCTCGCTTCCAGAAACACAGCTCCGCGACCTTTCCCGTCGAAGCCGGGGATGGCAATGACGACGGGGAGGGATCCGGCGGGGAACAAGAACCATCTTTTTGCAAGAATGCTCTTGCTACGCCTGCAAGTTACGAATGCAAGATCAGAGGCGAGAATACATCGGTTCCCGAAAAACCAAGTCTGACGCGGAAGGAACCGCCGAGGAGATGCGTCAGAATAACAACTCCAGAGACTGCCTCCGAGTCTGCCTGGCGGGGACCTTGCGGGGGACCTTGCGGGGCGACCTTTCCATGCCTCGTCACCGGGGAAGTGCCGGGAGATCTGCTTGCATGTAGTAGGCTGATACGGCCCTGGGCCCGTTCAATCTCAAAGCTCCAACAAGACCAACCACTGCCATCAGGGGATTGCGGCTCATCAGGTTGGCCTCGGCGTGCGTGGGGATTCGATGTGGCACAGCAGGGGTTTGGTCGTCTGCTCAGAGCAGAAACTAGCAGAAGCTCTGACGGCTCGGCATCGTCCGGGCAGGCATCCCCACGCCACTCTTTCTTTGTGTCACTTGTGACATCCAAGAATATGCTGCGTTGCTTGAAGATCTACCGCGTTCGGGGAGATGCCGCCGGCACTGCTTCCCCGATCGATGCGATATCAACACTTATGCCTGCTGCGGGCATGAGTGCGAATCACTTGTCCCCGTGGCCCTCGCAACCCGCCTTGCCCGGAGACGATCTCTCGCGGGACCGACCGACGACATGCTGTTCGACGGGGATTTCCCAACCCGCTTCGGGGACAGATCAGAACCGTTCTCACACACTGCCCTCGCCCTCGACCTTGCTCAACCACCACTGCGCCCAGTCAACCACCTTCTTGCTCGTCCTCGCCTCTTCTGCAGCAAATACCATGGCATGCGAGCGGATCACTTCCTCCAGGGAACAGCCAATGAACTCGTTCTGCGCCTTCTCCGCCGTCCAGCCGTGATTCTTCACTCGATCTACGGCCAGAATGAACTGCCGTGCGAGGCCCTTGTCGCCACCGCCATGGCCAGCATCCTCAATGGTCGGGTGATACGACTGCGTGGCACCCGTGTTGAAGTTCTCGATGGTGATGGTACGGGAGTCTGCGTAGATCTCGCCGTCGACACCGTAAACGTGAGTGTACCGCTCGCATATCTTCTTTGTGTGCGCAATCATATGCAGCGTGGCAGACTTGGACTGCTTGGGCACCCCGGACTCGGACGGGACGTCATCCCAAGTCATGGTCACCGTCTGGTCGTCGCAGACGTTGTTGTCCGCGTCAAAGACGCAGCGGCCAAACCAGTTCCTCGACGCAACCTCGTCCCTTGGCGTCGACTCGTCGTAATCTTCGGCAAGCTTCGAGGCGAGCGCCTTATTCCGCTCGGCCGCCGTCGGGAAGTCCTCGATCTCGGGGAGCACAATGCTGACGGGCCAGTCGGTGTTCCCCGATGCGAGGCCTTTGAGTTCCGCCCCTAGATAGACGTTCTTGGCCGAGTATTTGCATCCCTGGTCGCCCAGAGGACATGTCAGGCAGTTTGTCGCAGTGCCTGCGGCTGAGGGCTTGCGGCTCTTCCGGAACAGCTGGAGGGAGCCCGTCGAGGACACGGTCGACGGGAGATGGGGTGTGTCACCTCCGGCTTTCGCAGGCGCACTCAAAAGCCACAGAAGCAGGTCAATGTCGTGGCAACTCTTGGTCAGCAAGCTGGGGGCGGTGGTCTTTTCATTCCGCCAGTTGCCGCGGACGTAAGAGTGAGTAAAATGCCACCACCCCACGGGCTCAGTGTGCACGATGTTGATGATGTCGCCAATGACCCGCTCCTCCAGGAGCAGCTTGCGGAGGAGCATGTTGTGCGGGCTGTAGCGGAGGACGTGGCCGATGGAGAAGACATTCTTGGGTTCCTGGCCAGCAGGCGGCTTGAGAGCCTCGTACATGTCGAGGCAGTCTCTCAGAGACGTCGCCAGGGGCTTCTCGCACATGACATGGAGGTTGAGTGGGGCCAGCCCAACGACGACGTCGCGGTGCATCTCGTCAAGCACGCAGATGAAGACGGCATCGACCCCGGGCGGCACCATCTCGCCGGCGGCGGCCCTCTCGCGGCGGCGTGTCTCGTATGCCACGAACTCGGTCCAGTCCGCGAACTGCTGGCCTTCTTCGGGAGTACCAGCGCGCCAGATGTAGGTCCTGCCGAACATCTGGCGCTTGTAGGCGATAGGCTCGGCAACGGCGGTCACGACGCCGTTGCTCGACGTCTCTGTCGCGCGGGCGTAGGCCTGGCCTCGCGAGCCGGCGCCGATGATGAGGATGCGAGGTGGCGAGGCAGACATGGCCGGCTTTGGCGGTGGTACTGGTGCTGTTTCAGGGGGCACGGCGACGGGCGAGCCCGACTTTTTGATGGACGACATCGCGGACGGCTATTACTGGTGACGACTTCGGTCAAGTCAGACTGCAAGGAAGTGGCGAGAGTTTGAGGGATCAATATCCGGAGCTCGGCTGATGATGAGAGGAAGTTTGGCCCAGGTCACGGCATGAGAGGAGCTTTGGTAGTAATTGGTTTACAGCGGGAAGACATGGGAAGGAGGTACTAGGTAGGTGCTCTCAAGGCTTGCAGGTGCTTGCCCGCCAAGTGGTGTCAATACCTAGGTACCTATCTCGGGAGCTAGGTACCTTTCCTGGGGTGTGGGACAGTGTAAAGGCGGGGGATCAGCAGGATCTGGCCAATCAGCCATCTTGGATTTGAAGACCAGCATGCTAATAAGCTGTCTCCCTTGGAGATTCATCATAGGTAACTAGAGGTAAATGCCAGTACACCTGTCTGTGATGAGAAAAGGAAATACTTGATAGACATATTTCCATGTCTGTTTTTTCCTACCGAGGTTCATTCTCAGAAATCCTTAATTCAAACCCTCACCCAGCTGAGTACGGCCCTGGGCATTGGAATATCACAGAGTCTACAAAGAGAAGTAGATGCTGTATTCTTGGTGCCGTTGCATGCTCTCGCAAGCCTTTGTCAGCTTGACTTCGACGAGGGGAGCAACAAAGGTCAGAGGTTTTCTGGACCTCTACGTACCTAGGTAGGTACTTGGGTTATGGACCTGGATACTTCCAGTCAAGATACAGGCTGTTCTTGCACTGTTCACTTATGCAAGCTAACTGGCGGGCACTGTTCTTTCTTGGTTGGTTCCCCGGATAAGTCGAGGATGAAGCGAACGGAGGATGAAGCGAACGGAGGATGAAGCGAACGGAGGATGAAGCGAACGGAGGATGAAGCGAACGGAGGATGAAGCGA